>CM029939.1:2051920-2077684 GCA_017639245.1 Myiopsitta monachus | reverse complement strand
CCTCCCCTCTCCCTCCCTTCTCCTCTTCCTTCCCTCCTCTCCTCTTTTCTCCCCCTCCCTCCCCCCCTTCCTCTCCCCGCTCACCGCCTACCTCCCGAGCCCTCTCCCTCCCGCCACTCCCCTTCTCGCCCCCTCCTCCTCTCCGCTCCTCCTGCCCTCGGCCGGCTCCCCCCTCTCTCTTCCTCTCCTCCTACCCTTCTCTCCCCACGCCCCCCCATGTCCCTCCCCCCGCGCGACACCAAGGTGCCCCCTTAGACACCCCAGGCCACCGCTCCCCCGCCCTCGCGAATCTGCACCCACCTCTCCCGCGTCCCTGCCACACACCCTCCCCCCCCTCCTCCCTCTCCTCCCCCCTCTTTCCCCCCCCTCCCTCTCTCCTCGGCCCCTTCTCTCTCCCCCTCCCCTCTCTTCTCCCCTCAAATCCTCTTCCCCCCCTTCTCCTCTCTATTCTCTTTTTTTCCCTCCTGTCCCTCCCCCCACCACCCTCCCTCCCGAAGTCGCCTCCTCCTCCTCCCTCCCTCCCCGCCGCGGCCACCACCACCGCCGCCAAAGTTGCCGGAGCCGGTGCGGCCTAAGAGAGGAGGAGGAGGAGGAGGAGGAGGAGGAGGAGGAAGGGGACAGCCTTTAGGAACAGCGCAGGCAGCGCGGTGAAGCGGCTGCGGGGGGGGCGGGGGGCAGCAGGGGGGCTGCGGGGGTGCTCACCTCTCTGGCTGGCCGAGGCGCTGGCCATCTCCTGCTTGGAAAGGGCTTTCCTCACCTCGCAGTTGTGGCCGTTCACAGTGTGGTACTTCTGGACTGGGGAGGGATAAAAGGAAGGGAATGAGGTGGGAAAAGGGCAGCCAAGATGCGGTTGCCATCCCTAAGCCCCAACGGCAGCCGTGGATGTGATGGATGGAGGGAGGAGACCGCCCCCCCCCCCAAAGGGATGCTCGTGAGCTGCACCAATCAGGGCTACTTCATTGGAAGTGGGGATCCCCCCCCTCCTGGGGGGGGGGGGCCCCATGTGCATATGGATTCCAACCCCACCAACCTGGAGCCAGTGGTCACCTCCATGTCCCTTGGGATGTCACGGAGTGGCCCTGAATATCCTTGGAGCCACCACCCTGGCTCATAACGGGGGATGCGGATGCCATGGATGGGCACCAGTGGGTAAGGAATGTGCAATGGCTCCATGTCCAAGGGGACACCGGTGGCGAGTGGTGACGCTCAGGGACAATGGGATCGAGCCCCCTCAGCCACTGGGTAGGGATGGCATCCAGAGGGACCCGGACACACCGAGAGCTGCCAATGGCAACCTGAAGGAGCCCAACAAGGGCACGGTCCTGCACATGGATGGGGCAATCCCAGGCTGAGGAGTGGAAGCAGCTCCAGGATTTGGGGGTGCCGAGTGAGGAGAAGCCCCCCCCATGACCCACGTTGAGCCCCATGTGCTGGGCTGCGCCCCCAGAGCGTGAGCAGCAGCTCAGGGAGGGGGTTCTGCCCCTCTGCTGCATCCCAGGGAGCCCCCACTTGGATGATGCATCCAATTGTGTTGTCCGAGGACATGGAGCTGCCGGAGCAAGGTCAGGGGAGGAGGAGGAGCTGCTCCCATAGGAGCCAGGCTGAGAACATTGGGGCTGAAGCAGAGCAGCTTCCAGCATCTGAAGGGGGCTCCAAGGCTGCTGGCGAGGGACCTCCATCAGAGATCGGAGCAATGGGACAAAGGGTGATGGATTCAGACTGGAACAGGGGAACTCCAGGATGGAGAGAAGGAAGAAGACGGCACTGGGACACCGGGATGAGCTCAACGGAGAAGCTTCAGCAGCTCCATCCCCTCAAGACCAAGCCTGGAGCATCCCAGCAGCACAGGGTTGGAACCGGACGAGCTCCAGGCCCATCCCAATGGAACGGGGGTGTTCCCCCCCCAGTGCACTCACTGACGATCTTGTCCACGGAGTCGTGGTCATCGAAGGTGACGAAGGCGAAGCCGCGCTTCTTGCCGCTGCCGCGGTCGGTCATGATCTCGATCACCTCGATCTTGCCGTACTGGCCAAAGTAGTCCCGCAAGTGATGCTCCTCCGTGTCCTCCTTGATGCCCCCCACAAAGATCTTCTTCACTGTCAGGTGGGCTCCGGGGCGCTGGGAATCCTGCAGGAATTTGCTCGCCATGGGGGATGGGAGAGTGGGTTGGGGATGTCGGGAGCCCTGGATGGGTTGGGCCTGCGTTGGAGATGTTGGGGATGGTTTGGGGAGCTCGGGAGATGGACTGGGACGGGTTTTGGGGAGGGACTGGGAGGGTTGGGGATGATCGGAGTGGTTGGGATGGGTTGGGATAGACTGGGATGGGTTTGGGGATGGGACTGGGATGGGTTTGGGGATGATCTGGAGGTGGTTTGGGATGGGTTTGGGGATGATCTGGAGGTGGTCTGGGATGGGTTTGGGGATGGGACGGGTTTGGGGATGGTCTGGAAATGGTTTGGGATGGGTTTGGGGATGATCTGGAGGTGGTTGGGGATGGGTTTGGGGATGATCTGGAAGTGGTTTGGGATAGGTTTGGGGATGATCTGGAGGTGGTCTGGGATGGGTTTGGAGATGGTTTGGGACGCGTTTGGAGATGGGTTTGGGACGCGTCTGGGGACGCGTTTGAGGTTGTCCTGGGAACTGGCTTGGGGTGCATTTTGGGCTGTTTTGGGGTTGGTGTTGAATGGGTTTGGGGATGGATTTGGGGAGGGTTTTAGGGCGTTTGGAGGTGTCTTAAAGAGGGGCTTGAGGACGGCTTTGGAGACAGCTTGGGGGGGATTTCAGGTTGGCTTAGGATGGAATTGGGGACGGATGGGTTGGGAATGGCTTCAGGAGGGCTTAGGGTAGCGTTTAGGGCTGTCTCCAGGTTCTCAGGGCGAGTTCGGGGGTGGAATTTGGGATGGGATAGGGGGGTTTAGGGCAGGTTTGGGGGTGGGTTTGAGGATGGATTCAGAGTGGATTTCAGATTGCTTTGGGATGGGTTTGGGGTGATTTGGGGGCTGGTTTAAGGAACAGGTTGGGGGTCAGTTTGGGATGGGTTGGGATGGGTTTGGGGTTGGTTTAGGGCATAGGTTGGGGGTCAATTTGGGATGGGTTGGGATGGGTTTGGGGAGTTTTTTTGTTAGGGACATAGGTTGGGGGTCAGTATGGGATGGGTTTGGGATGATTTGGGGGTGGTTTAGGGGATAGGTTGGGTTGGGATTGGGGATGCATTTACAATGGCTTGGGGGGGGTCAGCACAGGGTCTGATCAGGACCGGGCCGGCCGCGCTTTGGGGGTGCATTTGGGATGGTTGGACCCTCCCCCCCAACACCAGCCCCACACCCATCCCCACCTCTCTGGACACGGCTCTCTTTGGTTCAACGACTCTGCCATCCACTTTGTGGGGCCGCGCGTTCATGGCCGCGTCCACCTCTTCCACCGAGGAGTATGTGACGAAGCCGAAGCCGCGGGAGCGCTTCGTGTTGGGGTCCCTCATCACCTTGGAGAGCACAGACATGCGTCAGGATACAGTCTGGACCCCCCCGGACAGCAGCACCCCCCAGATCCATGGGGATGCGCCTCCTTCCATATGCCGCCTCCAGCACCCACAGAGCATCACCAGAGGTGGCACAAAGTCCAAAGGATGTGGGCACAGAGAACATGGGGGACACAGAGGACCCGGAGGACACAATGGACCCTGGGGGACATAGGGGGCACAATGGACCTGGGGGGCACAGAGGACCTGGGGGACAGAGGGCCCTGGGGCTCACCACGCAGTCGGTCAGGGTGCCCCATTGCTCGAAGTGGCTGCGCAGGCTCTCGTCTGTGGTTTCGAAGCTGAGGCCGCCAATGAAGAGCTTCCGGAGCTGCTCGGGCTCCTTTGGAGACTGTGGGGAGGGGGAAACATGGGGGTCACAGTGTGTGGGGGGGCCTCCTTGTAGCCACCCCAAAATACCCCATCTGGGGCTCCTTTGCACCCCCTATCTCCAATGAGAGCCCCGGTCCCCCATCACTGGACCCCCCCATCTCTGCCTTCAGCCTCAAAGCCCCTCCCTGGGACCTCCAGCCCCATAGGGAACAGTTCCCTCCAATCTTTGGCCTCACGCAGCCCCACTGACACCCCCAATGCCCCACAGGGGACCCCTGCACTTACTTATGGGGCAGAGCAGGCCCTGGGACCCCCCCCAGCCCTATCTATGGGGCTGCCCATGCCCTCAAGGGGCCTGAGCCCCCCCATTGTTAAACGTATGGGGCTGTCGTGCCTCAAGGGGCCTACCAACCCATTGTTATCCTATGGGGCTGGCCAGCACCCCAGGCCCCCGAACACCCCCCGGCCCCATAAGTGGGGCTGCCCAGGACCTAAAGGGCCCCTGAACCCCCCCATGCCTTGCTCCTCGACTCACGGGCCCGGAACCCTACATTCCCCCCCCCCCCACTACTACAGAGACCCCCAAGCCTCATTCAACCCCCCCAAAACCCCAGTAGGCCTCCATACACCCCCTGCCCTCCCCATGAGGCCCCGGGCTATAGACCCCACCACCATTCCCTACGGATCCCACATGCTCACCCCCATCCTACCGCACAGCCCGCGCATGCGCGGCGCCACATCGCCCCGCAGCACAAAGGCGCGCACGTGGATTTGGGGGGTGGGGGGGGGAAATCGAGGGGGGCTGGGGGGGCGCAGCGAAAGAGAGGACACTCTTGTCTCGCTATGTCCCCCCCCAACCAACCACCACAGCAGCTCTCGCGTGCGCGGAAGCGCGCGCGGCGCGCAGTGCGCAGTGAGCGCGGGAGTCCGCTGTTGACCCTTAGAAGGGGGGGAGGAGAGGGGGGGAAGGGAAAAAAGGGAGGGGGGGGCGGCAGAAGGAAAAGCGGAGCGGGCGGGGGAGGGGGGGGGCGGGAAAGGGGGGGGGGGTTCCGTACCTCGGCCTTGGACATGGCGGCGGCGCGGTGGCGGCTCCCGCCGATGCTCCCTCCGCGAGGCGCCGGCTCCGAACGGGCCGAGCGCGCCCTGCGCCGCCGCCTCACTCCACCGCCCCCCCCACAACGCCCGCTCCCATTGGTCGGCGCCGCCCGCGGAACTCCCCCGCGCCGACGCTCATTGGTAGACAGGAGGAGGGAGGTTATTGGTGGAAGGGGAGAGCTCCGCCCCGCGACTTTCGCAGCTGATTGGTTAACGGAGGGAGAGTCCCGCCCTTGCGCTTCGCGGATTGGTTGGTGGCCACGCGACCCCGCCCTACGCCGCTTTTCCCGCTCCGGCTTGGAGACACCTCTGATTGGCTCCTTCGACATAAGTCCCGGCTCCTCCTCCTTCTGATTGGACAGCGGCTCCCCCCCCCCCCCACCACTCGGCCCAATGCTATTGGCAGGCGCGGCCATCATCAGCGCTGCACAGGGCCGTCAGCGCAGCGCGGAGAGCGCAGCCGGGGCCGCGCGCGGCGGCGTGGGAGGAGAGGAGGGGGCCGCCGCGTACCGAGGTGGGACCAGGATGATGGAGAGGGGGGGGGGGGAAGAATCGGGTGACCAGGAGGGGAGTGCGGCGCATGCGCGGAAAGACGACGGCGGCGCCTGCGCGCTGCGAGTGGTTTTTGGCGGCGGACGCGCGGAACGGCCGCGGACTCGGAACGAGCGGAGGGGAGCGCGCGAAGGGCCGCGCCGGAGCGCCCCGCGCACGGTACGGAGCCGGAACCGGCACGTGCACGGGCGGCGGCGTGACGGAGACGGTGGAGGGGCGACTTATAGGAGGGATGGACAGGAGCGGCAGTCAATGGGAGCGCGGAGTGACATGCGAGCGGGCCAATAGGAGCGCGGCGGGGGTGGGGACGAGCGGCGGCGCCGTCAGCCAATGAGAGGGCGGGAGCTGCGCGGCGCTGGCCAATGGCGGGAGGTGGCGCGCTCTTTGCCCCGCCCCCGAGGACCGGGCCCCGCTCTGTGGTACCGGGGAGGGGGGGGAAGGTTCGGATTGAACCGAATCGGAGCTTTTTAGCCCCAAATCTGTGCGGTTTCTCCGGGGTTTGCCGGGGAACTGCGCCCTTGGCCTCAAAAAGGCGCTTTTCCCCTCAAAGAGCCGCTGCTCTTTTGTTCCCCCCGGACCCCCGCAGCGGTTGGGAATGGGGCTCAGCCACGGCCGAACCCGCCCGTGGGTTACCCAAAACCTCCCTTTACACTCCAATCTCCGCCTTTGCACTCAAAACCTCCCTTCTATACGCCCAAACCTCCCTTGTACGCCATGTAACTTATGGGACACAAATATGAGGGGTTTCATCCCAAATCCCATTCATTCCCATACCCAAACCCTCTCATTCTGAAGCCTTTTTTCCCCCCAAACCCCATTCCCCTATTCCATCACCCACTTTTAACATCCTTGGAAAACCGCTCATCCCCTCCGCACCACGCTCGTCCTTAGGCCCTTGGATACCTTTGTCCTATTGAACTTTGGTTGCACAGGTCCCTTGGGACGCTGCAGCTATGGGCATAGAGAGAGCAAATGCGGCAGCAGACCGCTACTTCCTCGGCGACAGGAGAGTATGTGGTGGAGAGGGTGCTGGACCGGCGCGTGGTGAAGGGCCAGGCCGAGTACCTGCTCAAGTGGAAGGGCTTCTCCGAGTGAGTCCCGTTGGGAATGGGGGCAATTCCAACCCGAAGGAATTGCGGGGGCCTTCCTGACCTGCAGCAGCCCCATAGGGATGGGGGAAGATGGGATCCAGGGGTGTCAATATGGAGCGAGGCAATGGATGAGGAGGGGATGGAGCTGCTCTTCCGTGGTTGGGATGTGGTGCGTTGAGAGAAGGCTCAGAGCTTCTCCCAATGGCTGAAGGGGGCTCTGGCGCAATTCCAACCCTAAGGAGTTGCGGGGGCCTTCCAGACCCATGGCATCCTCATAGGGATGGGGGAAGATGGGTTCCAGGTGTGTCAATATGGAGCGAGGCAGAGGATGAGGAGGGGATGGAGCTGCTTCCCTAGGTTGGGAATGTTGGCATTGGAGAAGGCTCAGAGCTGCTCCCAATGGCTGAAGGGGGCTCCAGGGCTGCTGCAGGAGGGGCCGGAGCGATGGGAACGGGCCGATGGCTTGAAAGGAATCCCAAGGAAATTCCTTGGAATTTCCCTTGGATCTAAGGAAGTTCTTCCCCGTTGGGTTCCATGGGGAGGGTTGGAATGCTCCATCCCATCCCGGGCCGGGGCGGCCACGGGGGCTCCATGCCCATGGAGCTCCCTTCTCCCATTCCGTGCCCATGGCGGTGCCGCTCCGTGCAGGCGGCAACACAACCGTGGGGCGGAGAAGAACTGGATCGGCTAGCCTGAGACTCGGAGTTCATGAGGAAGTACAAGAAGATGAAGGAAGGCGATGGCAACAAAGGGCGGGAGAAGGCGGAGGGGCCAGAGAAAGCTCACGGACGCACGACGTCAGGCCGAAGAGAAGAGGGAGGTGAGGCTGGGGCCTGTGGGGACGAGGGGGATGGGATACAGGGATGGGACACAGGGATGGGGATGGGATGCAGGGATAGGGATGGGTGTCACAGGAGGAGAGGACAGATACAGGATGGATACAGGGATGGGGCCTGAGGGGCACAGGGAGGTGGGCGGCAGGACGGGATACAGGGCGTGGTGATCGGCACAGGGATGGGGATGGGGCACAGGGGTGGGGCACAGGGATGGGGATGGGGCACAGGATGGATGGGGCACAGGGGTGGGGATGGGGCACAGGGATGGGCACAGATGACGCAGGGATAGGCACAGGATGTTACACCGCATGGGCATTGCGGGGAGACAGGGATGGGGCATGGGGTGGGGATGGGATACAGGGATAGGGATTGAACACGGGGATAGGGATGGGACACAGGGATGATGAGAAGCATACAGGGATGGGAATGGAACACAGGGATAGGGATGGGATACAGGGATGGGGATGGGGGCAGGGACAGTGGGATAGGGATGGGATACAGGGATGAGGACAGGGACACAGGGATGAGGAGAAGTACATGGGGATGGGACACAAGGATAAGGAGAAGCACACAGGGATGGGAATGGGGACAGGGACACTGGGATAGGGATGAGATACAGGGATGAGGACAGGGACACAGGGATGGGGATGGGACACAGGGATAGGGATGGGACACAGGGGTGGGGATGGAGCACAGGGGTAGGGATGGGACACTTCGATAGGGATGGGGCACAGGGATGAGGGGAAGCACACTGGGATGGGGATGGGACACAGAGATGCGGACAGGGACCCAGAGAAGGAGACGGACCCAGGGATGGGGATAGGACGCTGCCATCCCCATCACAGGGATGGGCACACGGGGATGGGGCCAGGGATGAGGATGGGGATCCAGAGACAGGGATTTGGATGCAGGGATGAGGATGGGGATCCAGAGACAGGATTTGGACGCATGTGATGAGGATGGGATCAGGGACATGCATATGGGACACACGGGATGCAGGGATGATGGGGCTCCGAGACAGGCGTTTGGAGCCAGGATGCAGGGATGGGAGTGATCCAGAGAGACATGGAGATGGATGGCAGAGATGAGGATGGGGATCAGGGACATGGGATATGGGACACAGGATGCAGGATTGAGGTGGGATCCAGAGGCAGGATTTGGACACCGTGATGCAGGATGAGGATGGGATCCAGGGACATGATATGGACACAGGGATGCAGATGATGGGGATCCAGAGACAGCATTTGGATCACAGGGATGCAGGCAATGACGGTGGGATCAGGACAGGGTATGGACACAGGGATGCAGGGATGATGGGGATCCAGAGACAGGGATACGACACAGGGATGCAGGGATGGGATCCAGGGACAGGGATATGGGACACAGGGATGCAGGGATGAGGATGGGGATCCAGGGACAGGGATTTGGATGCAGAGATGAGGATGGGGATCCAGGGACAGGGATATGGGACACAGGGATGCAGGGATGAGGATGGGGATCCAGAGACAGGGATAGGACACAGGGATGCAGGGATGAGGAGGGGTATCCAGGGACAGGGATATGGGACACAGGGATGCAGGGATGAGGATGGGGATCCAGGGACAGGGATTTGGGACACAGGGATGCAGGGATGAGGATGGGGATCCAGGGACAGGGATATGGGACACAGGGATGCAGGGATGAGGATGGGGACAGGGACCCAGGAATGAAGACAGAAACTCAGGGATGAGGATGGGGCCAAGGATCCAATATCCCCTTGTTGGGGCACACTGGGTGCCTCTGGAGAGGAACCCCCCATCCCAGCTCACCCCATAGCTCCCATCATCCCATAGCACCCATCACCCCATAGCACCCAATCCCTTCATTCCAGCGGTGGCTCTGGATTCCCAATGGATCTTCATCTGCTGCCACCTCCCAGGGTGACCTCATGCTCCTGGAATTGTTTCCTTGGTCCTTATCTGCCCCATTCCCGCTGGGAACACCGGGATTGTTGGGAATGCTGCTGGGCTTATCATGGAGTTTAGGCTGGAGCAGCTCCCAGCAGGAGATAAGCAGGGGGTGGGGACAGGGACACAGGAAGAGGATGGGGACCAAGAGACAGGGACCAGGATCCAGGGTGAGGATCGGGATGCAGGGATGGGGATAGGGGCACAGGGATGAGGGACAGGGAGACAGGGATGGGGACAGGGACAGAGGGATGGGGGACAGGGAGACAGGGAGGGGGACAGGACACAAGGGATGGGGACAGGGGCACAGGGATGGGGACAGGGGCACAGGGATGGGGACAGGACACAGGGATGACAGGACACAGGATGGGGACAGGGACACAGATGGGGACAGGGGCACAGGATTGGGACAGGGAGACAGGGATGGGGAGAGGGACACAGGGATGGGGGACAGGGACACAGGGATGGGGACAGGGGCACGGGGATGGGGGACAGGGAGACAGGGATGGGGAGTAGGACACCGGGATGGGCGACAGGGACACAGGGATGGGGACAGGGACACGGGGATGATACAGGACCAGGGCAATGGGACAGGATGTGAGGATTGGGGATATAGAAAAATAGAGATAGGGTATAGAGATCGGAATGGCACCAGGATGGGACCAGGGATGAAGATGGGGATCAAAGGATGAGGATGGGGACCCAGGGATGAAGATGGGGACCAAAGGATGAGGATGGGGACCCAGGGATGAAGATGTGATCCAAAGGATGAGGATGGGGACCCAGGGATGAAGATGTGATCCAAAGGATGGGGACGGGGACCAAAGGATGGAGATGGGGACCAAAGGATGAGGATGGGGCCCCATTGCACTCATCACGACACCATTGCACTGTTATCTCCAGCTAATCCACCTTTTATCTCCCCATAGAGCAACGACATCGCCCGGGGCTTCGAGCGGGGTCTGGAGCCGGAGAAGATCATCGGAGCCACGGACTCCTGCGGGGACCTCATGTTCCTCATGAAGTGGTGAGGCCCCCACCGGCCCCATGGGGGATGACGACCCATCACCCCCTCATAACCCCTCTATTGTGTGATGTGGTCATTCACCACCACACTGAAGGACACGGATGAAGCCGACCTGGTGCTGGCCAAGGAGGCAAACCTCAGGTGCCCCCAGATCGTCATTGGCTTCTATGAGGAGCGCCTGACCTGGCACGCATACCCCGAGGACAGCGACAGCAAAGAGAGGGACGGAGCTAAGACTGTACATAGCCCACTCTCTACAACAGTGGCCCTCCCATCATCGCCTACTGAGGATGTGTTGTAGTCCTCATCATCCCTCTTCTCCCACGCCCAATAACGGGGTGCACAGGCGGGTAGAGGGTTTGGCTGTTTGATACATTGGGTGTTTTAGCTGCCCCTGTGTGTGTGGCGTCTCCTGTGGCTTCAATGAACGTCACTTTTTCAGGAGCTGGTGTGTTATGGGGGAGCACAATAGGGACATTCCCCCACCCTCCTGTTTGGTTTAGGGTCATGGGGGCTCACTGGACACCCACTGACTCAGGCTCTATCAATAGGGCTTGACTTAGGCTCGACTCCATAGGGACGGACTGAGGGCTCTACTCCAATAGGGACACTTGTCTTAGGGCTTATTCAATATGTACCCCCACCTTGACTGCCTCTACTACCATATGGATCTTCTCTTAGGAACCATGCCACACATGACCTCCATAGGGAACCCCCTCCTTGTTTTAGGGGCCATGGGAGGGATGAACACACACCCCTCCCAACCCCCATATTTTACAGCGGGTCCCTCAATGGTACGCCTCGTGTATGAGCCCTATACCCCAATAGAGCCCCCCCTTATGTACTAAGGACCATTGGTGACACACAGCCCCTAATAGGGAAGCCCCGCGCTTTGCGTGGGGTGTGCACATTCGAGGCCCCTCTGTGCATCGGTGCCGAGGTGCGGTCCTGCACTCCCATACGTGCTGTCGATACACGACGCACATGGGCCACATGCGTCGGTACGGGGTACCGAACCGTGCGGTGGGTGGGTCGCGGTGCCGCGCCTGCCTCCTGCGCCGCCAGGGTCGCCTCGTGCCGCCGTACGCGCGGGAAAGGCGAGGAGGGGCGGGGCTTGTTGAGGCCACGCCCCTTCATTGCCTTATATGGAACGCGTGGTTTGTCCTGCCGCAAAGCACCACGGGAGGCTCTGCGCGCAGACAAAGGGCCGCGCGCGGGGCACGCCGGGAAGGCGGCGGACTGCAGCTCCCGTCGGGCACCGCGCGGCGGCGGGGGTCAGAGGTCACCGGGTGGGGGGCGGAAGCGAGGCCGGAGCGGAGCTCAGGTAGGCCCCGGTGCTGCGGCGTGACGTCATGGCGCGGCGTGTGACGTCAGGAGGGGCGCGGAGAGCAGTTGTGCGGGCAGAACCGCATGGGGGCCCTATGGGCAGAGCCGCACTGTGGGCAGGTGGCGGGGGCAATTCTGGGGCCCTATGGGGCAATTGAGGTCCTATGGGCAATGCCCTGATGGTGCAGAGCTGCTCTATGGGCAGGTGAGCAGTTATGGGGCTCCAGGTGGCAACTGGGGCCCTATGGGGCAGGACCGTGCTGTGGGGCAGGTGGGGGGGCAGTTATGGGGCTCTATGGGGCAATTGGGATCCTATGGGGCAGAGCCGTGTTATGGGGCAGGTAGCAGTACGGGGCTATGGAGCAATGGGGGCCCTATGGGGCAATGCCTACGGCGGCTGCGCTGTGGGGCAGGTAGGGGAGGCAGTTATGGGTCAATTGGGGCCCTATGGGGCAATGGGGACCCTATGGGGCAGAGCCGCGCTATGGGCCCGGGGTGTGTGTGGGGCGCACTTACGGGGCCGAGCCCCGCTCTGCGGTGCCGATCCACTAGCGCCCCGCAGCCATGGCCGAGTCCGACGATGCGTGGCCGAGCGTTCCTGCGCGTGGAGCGGGAGCAGAGTCGCGCGCTGCGGCGCTGCCCGGCCGCCGGGCCCGGCGTCACCCACGTGTACGCCCCGGAAGCACGCGTGGGCACTGCACCGCCGCTTCGTGCGCGCTCACTGCGCGCCCAAAGCGCCTCCTCTTCCTCGCATCAACCCGGTGGCCCTTCCGCATGGCCCAGACCGGTGCGGCCCGACGTGGGGGGTATGGGGCTCTATGGGCGGAATGGGGTCATATGGGGGCCATGGGTTCTATGGGGGGAATGGGGCTCTATGATGGGGATGGGGGGAATGGGTTCTATGGGGTTGTAAAGGGACATGGGGGGAATGGCGCTCTATGCATGGGGCTCTGTGGGAGTGTGGGAATGGGTTCCATGCATGGGGCTCTATGGGAGGAATGGAGCTCTATGAATGGGTGTTCGTAGAATGGGGTTCTTGGTGGGAATGGACATGGGAAATGAGGCTCTATTGATGGAACATGGCGGAATGGGATGTGAATGGGGCTCTGTGAATGGGGTTATGATGAATGGGGATGGAGGGGAGTGGGGTCTGTGGGGGAATGGGCCTATGGAGGGATGGGACAGTGAATGGATATGATGGGGCTCTATGGGGGCGCAACGTGGCCCTATGGGGGGGAATAGGGTATGGGAGGGGTCACAGTGCATCCCTATGAGGTGGGCACAGCGCAGCCCTATGGGGTTTTAGGTGAGGGAAACTGACGCATGTCCGTGCATCCTATCGCCAGTGACACCCCTATAGGGAAGGTGAAGCATGTTACAGTGCATCCCTGTGGGGGGCACTGGGGCATGGAGAGGGGTCTTGGATGCTCCCAGCACATCCCTATGGGGAAGGTGATGCAGGGGCTGCCCGGATGCGCCCCAATCCATCCCCCCCCCCGCCCCATTCCACAGCTCCCATCCCATTCCCGCCCCCATTCCCAACCTCTCCCTCTTTATCCCCGCAGGTCCCGTTCGGAGAGGTTTGGCACGTCCGGGAATGGCTGCGGGTGGAGGGGGATGTGCAGCGCCCTCATCCGGAGCATCCCAAGCGCCCGGTGCTGGGCCTGAGCTGCGCCCGCTCCGAGGTGAGCGGCGCCCGCTTCTGGGGCCTCATCCGGCGCCTCTGCCCGGACCCCCACCGCTTCTTCACCCATTGCTTCGTCCACAACCACTGCCCCCTCCTCTTCCTCAGCGCCTCCGGACGCAACGTCCCCCCCTCCGAGCTCCCCCCTCAGCACCGGGCCCCGGTGTTGGCCCTTTGCGACCGTGCCCTGGTGGAGGCCGTGAGGGTGCTGAGCGTCCGCATGGTGCTGGCGCTGGGGCGCTTTGCCGAGCGCCGCGCGCGCCGGGCGCTGGAGGAGGCCCGGGTGGGGGGGGTCCGCGTGGAGGGGCTCCCCCATCCCTCCCCCCGTAACCCCCGCGCCAATCGGGAATGGGAGCAGATGGTGCTGAGCCGCCTGCGGGAGCTGGGGGTGCTGGAGCTGCTGAGCAGCAATGGGGAGGGGAGGGAAGGGGGGGGCAGCGGTGGCATTCCGGAGCCCGGATCAGGAGAGGCTGCAGGGGGGGGAGGGGGAGGGATGGATCCGGACTGCAGTGTTGCCAATGAGAGCAGCACTGGGATGCGGGAATTGGGGTTTATGGGTCCGTGTCTCAGTGTTCCCAATGAGAGCAGCGCTGGGATGCGGGAGTTGGGGTTTAATGGGTCCATGTCTCAGTGTTCCCAATGAGAGCAGCGCTGGGATGCGGGAATTGGGGTTTAATGGGTCCCTGTCTCAGTGTTCCCAATGAGAGCAGCGCTGGGATGTGGGAATTGGGGTTTAATGGATCCGTGCCTCAGTGTTCCCAATGAGAGCAGCGCTGGGATGCGGGAGTTGGGGTTTAATGGTGCTGTGCTCAGTGTTCCCAATGAGAGCAGCGCTGGGATGTGGGAGTGGGTTTAATGATCCGTGCCCAGTGTTCCCATGAGAGCAGCGCTGGGATGCGGGAGTTGGGGTTTAATGGGTCCATGCCTCAGTGTTCCCAATGAGAGCAGCGCTGGGATGTGGGAATTGGGGTTTAATGGTGCTGTGCCTCAGTGTTCCCAATGAGAGCAGCGCTGGGATGCGGGAGTTGGGGTTTAATGGGTCCATGCCTCAGTGTTCCCAATGAGAGCAGCGCTGGGATGCGGGAGTTGGGGTTTAATGGGTCCGTGCCTCAGTGTTCCCAATGAGAGCAGCACTGGGATGTGGGAATTGGGGTTTAATGGATCCGTGCCTCAGTGTTCCCAATGAGAGCAGCGCTGGGATACGGGAGTTGGGGTTTAATGGGTCCATGTCTCAGTTTTCCCAATGAGAGCAGCGCTGGGATGCGGGAGTTGGGGTTTAATGGGTCCGTGCCTCAGTGTTCCCAATGAGAGCAGCGCTGGGATGCGGGAATTGGGGTTTAATGGTGCTGTGCCTCAGTGTTCCCAATGAGAGCAACGCTGGGATGTGGGAATTGGGGTTTAACGGGTCCCTGTCTCAGTGTTCCCAATGAGAGCAGCGCTGGGATGTGGGAATTGGGGTTTAATGGGTCCATGTCTCTGTTCCCAATGAGAGCAGCACTGGATTGGGAATTGGGATTTCATGGCTCTATACCTCGAGTTTCCCACTCGGAAGTTGGTTTGCGGCCCCTTTAGGGCCTTGGGGTCTCTGTGCCTCAGTTTCCCCTTGCCTGAGGCCCACTTGAACACTAATGGAGCTTCCGGGCTCTATTTCCCTCCACCCCCCCCTTTTGGGGGGGTTCCGCTGCTTTAAGCCATTTCTAAGCTGCTTTGCTCACTCTCACCACGGCAAACTGAGGCCCGGGGGGGGCACCGTGTGTGTGACCCACCCCCACCCCCGGCAATAAACGTGTCCTGGGGGACCCCATCCTCGGTGTTGTCATTGGGGGGGTCCGGAGGGGTGGGTTTGGGGGGGACGATGTGTGTTTAGTGCAGTTGGAGCTGGGCCTCGGTGGCTCCCATTCATGTTCCCGATGATAATTGCTGATGAATCCTGGGGGTGAAGCCTTCTTCGTCCCCCCCTCCATCCCAGCCCCTTCATCCTTCCATCCCATCCCCTTCATCCCTCCATCCCATCCCCTTCATCCCTCCATCTCATCCATCCTCCATCCCATCCCCTTCATCCCTCCATCTCATCCATCCTTCCATCCATCCCCTTCATTCCTCCATCGCTTCCCTTCATTCCTTCCTTCTTCATCCCCTTTGTCCCTCCATCCCATCCCTTATCCATCCTTCTGTCCATCCCATCCATTCCTTCATTCCTCCATCCCATCCATTCCCTTCATCCCTCCTTCTTTCCTTCCTGCCCTCCAGCCTTCCCTCCATCCCATCCCCTATCCATCCTTCCATCCATCCCCTTCATCCCTCCATCCCATCCCATCCGTCCTTCTATCCCATCCCCTTCATCCCTCAATCCCATCCCTCCCTCAATCCCATCCCCCCTCCATTCCATCCGTCTCCATCCCTCCCTCCTTTCCCACTTGGTCCCTATCCCGGGCCCGGCTCTGCGGGGAGGAGCCGCTAGAGAGAGGCAGAGAGCTGCGGGCACTGCACCGGGATGTGCGGGATCGGGATACGGGGGACCGGGATGGATGGGATGGGGTGGGATGTGCGGGGAAGCTGCAGGGTTGGGATGCTGCTGGATGGGGATATGCGGGATGAGGGATGAAGCAGATGGGGGACCCCTTTAGGCCCTTATGAAGGCCCTTTTAGAGGTGGGAAACAGCCCCTTTCCTGGGAAATTCCCAATTCCTGGGAGGAATTGCCTTTTTAGAAGGGAAAAACCCCTTTTAGGGGAAAAAGGGGTATTGAATTCCCTTTTCCAGGGGGAAAAGACCTTTTAGAAGGGAAAAACTACCCCAGGGTGCTGTGAGCATCCCTGGGAGGGTGGCAGTGTCCATGGCAGCTGAAATGGGTCCCCATGGAGGGGGATTTGGGGGCTGGAGATGGGAATTTGGGGTTGGAAATGGGATTTTGGGGCCTGGGGAAAGGCGTTTGGGAATTTGGGGTTTGGGAAGGGAATTTGGGGGCATGGGATGAGAGTTGGGGGAGGGATAGAGGTGATGGAGGCACTGGGAGTAATGGGGGCATTGGGGGGTGATGGGAGCGGGTGGCATCCTGCTTCCCAAAGCCAGGAAAACCAACGCCAAAGCAGGGGGGATCACCCTGGTGCCCCCCGGGGCCGGATCCTGTTCCCCCCCCCCATCCCACTGAGAGGAAGAGGAAGAGGAAGGAGCTGATGGGAGACAAAGAACCGCGATGGAGAAACAAAGCGGGAGCGAGGCCCAGACAAAGGCAAGCAGCGGGAAGAGGCTCCGGCCCCATTCCCATCCCCATTCCTCATCCCTATTCCCATTTTCCGCCACCTCCACACACCGGGATGAATCCCTCAGGAAGGCAGCACCGCCGCATCGGTCCCTTCCCCCCTCCCCATTTTATCCCATGAAATTCCCGACTCATTTCGAGGTGATTTGATTCCTCCCCGAGATTCCCGGATTCCAGGTGCAGGTTTGGATGTGGGGATCTTTCCCTATCTCAGTGTTTAGGATTTGCCGCTTTGGCTGAGGTTTTAATATCGGCCTTTGGGAATCTCCAAATGAGTTCAGATCCCGACTTTCTTAACATGGGAATGATTTTCTCTCCCAATTCCTCACTCTGGGAATCGTTCCAGGGCTGAATTTCTCCATTCCCAACCGTTTTTAGCTCCAAGGTCGAATATTTGCCAAATTTCACGTCGGCGTTTTCCACCTTTTGAGGATTTTGAAATCGGAATTCCGAATTTTCGGCACTTTTGGACCTCAATTTTGTCATCGTCCGCAATTTTTTTCGGATGCGATTTTTAACGCGGAAAAATTTTTCCGCCTCAGTTTTTCTTTTTAATGCTGCGCTCCTTCGGGAGCCGAATTTTGGGGGGAATTTGAACCTTTTCCCTTCGATGTTCTTCATCCGCGGAGCGGTCGAGAGCCAAATATTTCCCAAAAAGAATTCCCATTTGGAGCTTTTGCGCTGAGGAATTTTTTTTTGCATTTGGGAATTTTGGGATTGGAAATTTTGGATCTCTCCGAATTTTCTGATTATTTTTTTTTTTTGATGACCTCCGAATTTTTGAACCGAAATTTTTCAGTTTTTAATATTTTTTAGGGTTGGTGGTTTTTTTTTCCCATTTCGATATTCCCAAAGCTGAAATTTCAAATATCCCAATTTTAAATTGGAATCGTTTTTTACCCCCCCAAATCCTTTTTTTCCTCTATTTCCATATTGGAATCTTTTTCCAACTTCCAATTTCTCCCTTAAATCTTTTTTGACCTCAATAGTTCAGATCGGAATCTTTCAATTTCTCACGAGTTCGCACCTGGATATTGATACCCCGGCACGTTGGAGCCCACGATTTCATGTCAGTACCTTGATATCCCATATCTGATATCCCAGTATCTGATATCCAATATCTGATATCCAATATCTGATATCCCAATATCTGATATCCCAATATTTGATATCCCAATATTTGATATTTTAATAGTTTAATATCCCAATATTTTCTATCCCAATATTTCCCATCCCAGTAGTTTCCATATCCCACGTATTTTCCTCTCCCAGTATTTCCCATCCCAATATTTCCTATCCCATATTTCCCATCCCAGTATTTCCCATCCCAGTATTTCCCATCCCAGTATTTCCCATCCCAGTATTTCCCATCCCAGTATTTCCTATCCCAATATTTCCCATCCCAATATTTCCCATCCCAATGTTTCCCATCCCAGTATTTCCCATCCCAGTATTTCCCATCCCAGTATTTCCTATCCCAGTATTTCCCATCCCAATATTTCCCATCCCAGTGTTTCCCATCCCAATATTTCCCATCCCAATATTTCCTATCCCAATATTTCCCATCCCAATATTTCCCATCCCAATATTTCCCATCCCCGTATTTCCCGTCCCAGTATTTCCCATCCCAATATTTTCTATCCCAGTATTTCCCATCCCAGTATTTCCCATCCCAGTATTTCCCGTCCCAATATTTCCCATCCCAGTATTTCCCATCCCAATATTTCCCATCCCAGTATTTCCCACCCCCATACTTGACCACCTCCCTACTTTCCCTCCGCGTATTTTCCTCCCTCCCCTTTCCCATTCCCGTTCCTCCCATCCCGCTTCCCGCCGGCCCCGCTTCTCATTCCCTTCTCCCCTTCCCCCGAGCCCCCCCGCCCCCCGCCCGCCGCCTCCATCCCCGCGCGCAGCATTCCCGGGATGCCGCCGTCGAAAAGGGCGAACGCGACCCGGGGGGGCGGAGCGGGGGGAGGGAGCGGAACCGCCCCGGGAACCCCCCCCCCCCCCGCCGGGAGCTGCGGCCACAGTGAGCGGGGGCCGTCCCCGGGGCCTCCCTTTCCCTTCCCCTTTCCCTTCCTCTTTCCCTTCCGCTCCCTTCGTTCTTTCCCCTTTTTCCCTCTTTCCCCTTTCCCTTCCTTTCTTTTTCCCTCATGTCTCCTTTTTCCTTTACTTTTCATTGCTTTTCCCTCACTTTTCTCCTTTTCCCATTTTCTTCCCTTTTTTCCTTTCCCTTTTCCCATTTTCCCCATTTTTTCCCTTCCCTTCTCCCCCCCCTCATGTCCTTTCCCTCCTCTTCCCTCCGTTCCCCACTTCCCATAGGGAATGGGCACCCACAAAGCCCCATTTCCCCTCCCCACCTCCATCCACCTCTAGATGTGGGGGGGTCCCCACTTGGTGCTGTTGGGGGGGGGATGCTTGGACCAATCCTGGAAATCTGATTTTCATGGGATGCTCCAGAAATGTCCCCAAATCATCCCCCCCCCCCCTTTGCCTCCCCCTCACTGAGAGCCGTGGGCCCGATTTTGGGTTGAAAACAGGAGAAATCGGCTCAGACCCACACCAGGGCTCTGCTATTCCCTGCATGTAGCTCCCGGGCCGGCATTCCCGCTTCTGGGAAGTATCCATCGAAGTGCCTATTAATACAGGCCTTTAATTGCCATTCAATTCCATTTCCATTGAATGAGCTGCTTGAGCCATGGCGGGGGGGGGGGGGGGGGGGGGGGGGGGGCTGAGGGAACCCAAACCATCCCTGGGAATTCCCAACAACATTCCCATTTATTCCCTTCCTTTTCCCCCCGGAACCCCCCCCTCCATCATCGAGCCCTTTGCCCCCGCCCCTGTTTGAGCCTCTCCAGCCCCTCCTATCCCATTCCCAGCCCCGTATCCCGCTATTGATGGGATGGAAAAGCACTCCCGCTGCTGGAATCCATTAGGATGCGGGATCCCTGCTCGCTGCTTGGCTGAGGAGCCCCCGGTTCCCATCTGTGTGCATCCCGCGGAGCCAAACAGAGCCAAAACAGAGGGATTTGATTGATGCTCCCGGGGCTGCAGCCGGGAGCAGATGGGGCCGAGCAGGGGAAAACCGGGAATGGGAGAGGGAAAGGTGGGAAAAGGGAGGGGAAAGGTGGGAAAAGAGAGGGAAAAGGTGGGAAAAGAGAGGGGAAAAGTGGGAAAAGACAGGGAAATGGTGGGAAAAGAGATGGAAAGGTGGGAAAAGAGAGGGAATGGTGGGAAAAGAGAGGGAAAGGTAGGAACAGAGAGGGGAAAGGTGGGAAAAGAGAGAGAAAGGTGGGAAAAGAGAGGGGAATGGTGGGAAAAGAGAGGGAAAGGTGGGAAAAGAGAGGGGAATGGTGGAAAAGAGAGGGGAATGGTGGGAAAAGAGAGGGGAAAGGTGGGAAAAGAGAGGGGAAAAGTGGGAAAAGAGAGGGAATGGTGGGAAAAGGGGGATTTTTGGGTATCGCCAGGGCCTGGGAGTTCTCTTTGAGGGGATCGGTGGCTGTGCTCTGAGCATCCCTTTTCCAAGCCTTGGAAGGGGATGGGGCGGTGATCCCGCTCTTTTTGGGATGGGAAGGGGGAAGGCAGAAGGATGGGGGGGGGGAGTGGGATGCGATGGGTTTGGCCTTGGTTTGAGCTGGATCAGCCCTGTGGAAAGGGGGATTGAGCCCAAGGGGGTTTCACCCCCAAATCGTGGATCCATCCCTGAATTGCCCCCCCTAAATCCCAGTTTCACCCCCACATTGGGCTTGGACACCACACCCCCCCCCCAACACACTGTGGTTCCGTCCCTCAAATCACAGCTGCATCCTCCAGGTCAGGGTTTTCCCGCTCCCTATGGGGTCCTGGGGATGCCACAATGGAGGTGGGATGGGGGGGACCATTGTGCCCCCCCTCTGCAAAGCCGTTTTTAGGGCTTCTCCCGCTCCTAGCTCAGCGATGGGGACCTGGAAACCCCTTTTGCATCCCCAAATCCTTCCATGGCTCCACCACCCCCCAGAACCCCCAACCGGCAGCATCCCAACGGATGCAGTTGGGACCCCCATTGGAGCCAATTCCTCACATTCAAACCCTCATCCTGATGGGGTTATGTGGGGCACAAACCCTCTATGGAGAGCTCCAGGGTACCCCATTTCCCCCCCCCCCCATAACCCCACCATTGGGGCTCCTGGTGGGAGTTATGGCAGCGCTTCCCTTCCTGTCCTTAGCATAACTCAACGGCGCTTGGCGCCGCGCTCTTTAGGAGAAGGATGCTCCGATCATGGCATTCCGGAACAGATAAATAAGGGCTTGGAAAGGCTCCGGGCGGCCACTTCCATACGTTTTATGGCATCATTAAAGCAAGGACCGGCCCTTGGAGCGCATTATTTGTAGCCTGGTGATGGGGGGGGAAGCGTTTCCCATCCTCCTGCACTGGTGCAGGCCCAGCGGGCAGCCCCGATCCCGGCAAACAGCGCCTTCCCCATCCCAAACCTCTTGGATTGCTTTGTTTCCGAGCCTGGGATCCCAGATCCCAATGAATCTCCTGTTCCCCATCCCAATCCTCTTGGATTTCTTTGCTTTCCGAGCCCAGATCCCAGCAAATATCCTATTCCCTATCCCAAACCTCTTGGATTTCTTTGCTTTCCGAGCCCAGATCCCACCAAATCTCCCATTCCCTATTCCAACCCTCTTGGATTTCCTCACTTTCCAAGCCCGGCAGCTGCCAAGGAGGGAATCGAGAGCATTTGGGAGGGGTCGAAGGCCTAAACCAAAGGAACATCCGTCCCCCTCCCCAGGAACACATAGGAAATGGGCATTTTCACCCCAGACGAGTTCATTTTGGGAGGCAAAAGTTGCGCCCATGGAGGATGCTCGGGGGGGGACCTCCCCCTCCTGTATCCATGCAGCGCAGCTCCATTACCCCTAAACCATCCTCAACGAATGGGTCCCCCGCCGGGAGCGACACCCGAACAGCTTCCGAGCGCCTGTTCCTGCTTCCCAACAGCTCTTCCCTATGCCTGATGCTCCCCTTAATGTTTCCCTGCTGCAGCATCATTCCCTGCTCCTCCCGCTCTTTCCCACTCGCTAATGAGTGTAACAACCACATTAAGGGGCTCCGCTCGGCTGCTCCCCTCCGTGCGGAGCATTCCGGCTCTTCCCGGCTCCGGTGACTCCGGATCCTGTCTGCGGTTGCATTGGGCATCTCCACATGGAAAACTGTGGTCCCTGTAGAAGGGACCTTGGCGCTGGCTTTGCTTCTGTGTCCCGAGGGGCTGAGCATCCTGCTTGGGCATTTGGGAGCTGGGAATATTGGGGCTGGAGAAGAGAGCTCAGGGCAGGTTCCAGTGGCTGAAGGGGGCTCCGAGGATGCTGGAGAGGGATCTGCAGCAGGGATTGGAGCAGTGGGACAGGGGGTGATGGGTTCAGAGTGGAACAGGGGAAGTCCGGGTTGGATGTAAGGAGGTTCTTCCCTGGGA
Source organism: Myiopsitta monachus (assembly GCA_017639245.1). NCBI lineage: Eukaryota > Metazoa > Chordata > Aves > Psittaciformes > Psittacidae > Myiopsitta > Myiopsitta monachus. The sequence continues at coordinate 2,055,560 of CM029939.1, read as the reverse complement.
GGGTGCTGAGGCACTGGGATGGGTTCAATGGAGGTTTGGCTGCTCCATCCCATCAGGACCAGGTTGGATGGGGCTTGGAGCCCCCTGCTCCAGTGGAAGGGGTCCCTGCCCATGGCAGGGGTCGGAGGTGGAGGAGCTTTAAGGTCCCTTCATCCCAAACCATTCCATGATTCTGTGATTCAGACCTTGAGCTCTGAGCCCCAGATGTGTGAGGAGCAATTCCCTCACGATGTGGTGGGATGAATCCACGGCCATGGGGTGGCCTTGGGGCATCTTTCTCTTTGGCTTCGTGTTGAGTCGGGCCCTAGGAAATGCAGGGATAAGCATGCAAAGGGCTCTTCTCCCCCCCTGTTCCCATTGACCCTTTCATTGAGTATTGTTTTCCGTAGGGAATGCCCAAGCTGAAATGGTTCCCATGGCATTTCCCACACCCAGCATCACCCTGGATGCTCCCGCCCCACCATTCCCAAAGGGATTCTGAGAGAGCGATGCAGCAGCATCACCTCGGTGGTACCCCCAGATCCATGGGGACACTCATTGGCCCCCCGAGGAGGGGTTCGGAGAGCATGCCCCATTGGAGGGGGCTCCAAGCAGGATCCATCCTTGCAGCGGATGGGAAACCTTAAGGAAAACCAGTGGAGCGTAGTGAGAGCAGTGGTGCCGGCGGCGGGAGCCATGGATCAGTGTATTTATGGCTGCGGATGTCCATTCATCTGCAAAAGCCTTATAAAGAATTCCCTGCAATCACCTACAAGCAGCGTTCCGTGTTAATGGGCATTAGCTCTGACCTCCAGATTTATGTCCCGCTCTTCCCGCAGGATTGCTGAGCCTTTGCCAGCCGGGGCAGGGAGACGGAACACCGGGACCAGGCAGCTGGAAATCACTGCCCAGGGCAGCTCCGGCTGCTCCAGGGCTGGGGGGTCCCTCCCGGCTCTGGGGATGGATGAGATTTACACCTCCCATAGGATCGTGAGTTCCAGCCTGGAGAGAGGGAGATGGGGAGGGAGGGAGGGAAAAAGGAGGGAGGGATGGAGGGTGGATGGAGGGAAGGAGGATGGGAGGGAGGGAGAAAAGGATGAAGGAAAGGAGGGAGAAAGGGAGGGAAGGAAGGAAGGAAGGATGGATGGATGGATGGATGGATGGATGGTGGATGGATGGATGGATGGATGGATGGATGGATGGATGGATGGATGGTGGATGGATGGATGGTGGATGGATGGTGGATGGATGGATGGATGGATGGTGGATGGATGGATGGATGGATGGATGGATGGATGGATGGATGGATGGATGGTGGATGGATGGATGGATGGTGGATGGATGGTGGATGGATGGTGGATGGATGGATGGATGGATGGATGGATGGATGGATGGATGAAGGATGGAGGGAAGGAGGATGGGAGGGAGGGAGAAAGGGAGGGAAGGATGGATGGATGGTGGATGGATGGATGGATGGATGGATGATGGATGGATGGATGGATGGATGGATGGATGGAGGGAAGGAGGATGGGAGGGAGGGAGAAAGGGAGGGAAGGATGGATGGATGGATGGATGGATGGATGGTGGATGGAGGGAGGGATGGATGCATGGAGGGATGGAAGGATGAAGGATGGAGGGAGGGAAGGATGGAGGGAGGGATATGTGAATGGAGAAGAACCCCATTCACCTCCCTCCATGGGACACACAGCATCCCATCAATCCATGAGCAGCATCCTCAGGGGGTTTCCTCGGGTAATGCCCCATCCCTGCTCCCCCTATCCCAAAACACCCCCTTCCCACCTATGGGGACCCCTTCCTCCCCCATGAGGGGTCCAGGCTGGGTGCTTGAACCCGGAGCACATCCCAAGGACGGGCATTCGGGATGGAGCGGAGGAGGAAGCTGCAGCTGCGTTGTGCTTCATGGACCGTCACTCCCAGCAGAGAGAGAACAAATTGCGAAGCATCAGCAGGGGATGAACCCGGCTCCATCCTCCTCCCGCATCCGTCACAGAGTAGAACGGCTCTGGGAATATTAATAACAGGAGGAGCGGGAACATCTTGATCGTTTCCATTGGGTGCTCCCTTATCCTCTCTCTCTTTTATGGCTCCTGTCCGCTATTCCCGCTCTTTGCTCGGCTCCGAGGGGCAGGAAAAGGCACTGGAGCAGCTCGAGCTGTAATTAGAAATCTACATACGGCATCGCTGCCTCCCCCCCCCCCCCCCCGCCCCATCCGAGCCCCGGCTCCGATGGGAAAAGCCGGAGCGCCGCGGCTCCATCCTCTCCTGGTGGAGTTCAGTGGGTGTTTGGCTTCACATTAGGGGGGCTCCGTGCAGCTGCCAGCAAGGGATGGACCTTTCCGGAGCCAAATGGGATCCAGAGCCAGATGGAGCCCTCATCCTGTGATGCTGCAGGCAGTGGGATAAGGGGGATGCTGCCACCTTCTCCCCATCTCTCTGCCTCAGTTTCCCTCGGGAAGCAGAGCTGAGCCAATCCTTTGCCTTTTCCACTTGGGTGCAACCCAAGGGGGGAGGAGCCCATGCTCCCATCCCAATATCCCGTGGGACAACGGCTGCTCTACTGGGAAGGCAATGGGAGAGGGGGTGGGTATAAAGGGAGAAAGTTCTCCAGAGATGCTCCCATGGCTCTTGCAGCCCAGGGCGCTCCCATGTGCCATATTGGGACCTATTGACATTGTCCCAATGGATATATCCCATGATTTATCCCGAAAGCCAGGAATTCTCAGTTCCCTCCTCCCTGTGCATGTGGCAGCCCCTGCCAAGAGCTTCCCCCCTGTTGGAGCCTCCTCTTTTTGAGCTGAACCCCAGCGATTTCAGTACCATCGGCACAGGTTGGGACCGGCCCCAGAATCACCTCTCACCTCCTTCCCGCTTGGAAAGAAGGTCCCAAGAAGGGATTTTCCACCCCAGAGAAGGCTCTGAGCAGAGTCTTTGGCATCCGCACGGGCATTTTGGGGACAATTCTCCAAAGAAAGGGGCTGAGGACCACGGGCGCTTGGCATGGACCCTGCGAGCTGCTGGGAAATGAGGGGCTGAAAGCCTTTGGGTTCTGCTGCCAATTCCCAGAGGGGAAGCGGCGATCTGGGATGAGGCCACGGAGCGGTTTCCATTCCCAAGCTCAGGAATGTTCTCCATGTCCCTTTCTCGTTGGGTTCCTTCTCCGCGCGGTTGTTCCCCAACCGAAGTGGTTTCCTTCTGGCTTTGCTCTAATGTTGCAATGGATGGTGGAGCCCAACCACCGTCACCTTCAACAGGGGCTTAGGGGGGGGGCCCAGCGGGCGCTTGGGCATTGCCTGGGAGCCACACTAAGCTCTTCAGGAGCCAGCAGGAGAATAAATGGCCTTTCTTTGGAGCAGTGACACACAGGGAGCTTCCAATCGCATCCCATGCATCCCATCCCATCCATCCCATCCATCCCATCTCATCCTATCCCATCCCATCCTATCCATCTCATCCATCCCATCTCATCCTATCCCATCCCATCCATCCCGTCCCATCCCATCCCACCCCATCCCATCCCATCCCATCCCATCCCATCGCATCCCATCCATCCATCCCATCCATCCCATCCCATCCATCCCATCCCATCCCATCCCATCCCATCCCATCCCATTCTTTCCTGGCCAAGCTGAGCGCTGCCGTG
>CM029939.1:1954420-2049420 GCA_017639245.1 Myiopsitta monachus | reverse complement strand
CTGTACTTGTCCTCAGGCTCCTTTATTCCTGCCCACCCAAGGGAGGTGACAACTGGGGACAGGTCTAGGAGCTGATGGGACTCAAGGAGAGCAGGAAAAGCAGGATTTCATCCCGATTTTCCGAGGATTCCCATCAGAAAGCTCCATAAGGATCCACACCTTATTGCTGCTGTTATTGCCTTTATTTAAGGGCCACAGCCAGGAGGGAATAGCGTTATTCCGGCACCATAAACCATCCCGGTGTTCGCAGCATCCTCTTGACTCCACTTGGGAAGAACTTCCATGGCCAAACCTTCCTCTTCCCAGCAATGATTACAGCACCAGCAGCCTGAAAACACCTGGGAATGCCCCTCGGATCAAGGCAGGAAGTGGTTCTTCAGGAAAATCCCATCGTTCCAGAACGGAATTCCCTCAATCCCCGCAAATCCCGGGGAAATCTCTGCTTTTTCTCTATGGAAAGCCGATTATTTATGGCTGATTTTCGACACCAGATCATTTGGCGCTTGTTTCACCCATTTGTCACTGTTTTTATTGTCACCAATTGCCCATAACTGGAGTGCATTTAAAATGCCATTGATCTTGATATGATGGTGTCATAATATGACAGTAATAGTTGTATCTTGTACAGAAAGCCCACTTCCAAAGATTGATGGCTTTCCCCGCACCAATTAGATCCTGTCCATCTCAGTGATAAAGAGAGCGTTGGAGGCATTCAATAGAGGAATTAGATCTCTTTCCAATTATTCCCGTTATTTTATAGGGGCACGTGCTTGATTAACAACTGTTTTACTCCTGGTGTTAAGCAGAAGCTTGGAGATGCTCAAATCCCTCCTCCCGTTTCATCGGGCCAATAGACAAGCGCATCCCAGCTGCTTCCCGCCTCTGGGAATGATGCTGGAGCATCTGAGATGTGCTGGGATGTGGAAGGGTGAAGCCAACGGGGGTTTGGGGGCTCCAGGAGGGAGGAGGTGGGATGGGGGCATCCAATGGGTGTCTTGGCATGGATGCAGGGAGGTGGGGACCACTGTGTCCCAAATAGAGCATCCTGCTTCTAGGCTCGGATCCACAGCATCTGTCAGCACCCCACTAGTGAGTGCAGCCTGCTGTAAAGGCTCTTCCTATGGGGTCGAGTCCTACAGGATCTGTTCCTATAGGATGCATTCCTGTAGGATGCATCCTTACAGGATCTGTTCCTACAGGACCCGATCCTGTTCCTCCAGGATGCATTGCTATAGGATCCATCCTTGCAGAACCCACTCCTAGAGGATTTATTCCTACAGGATTCACTTCTCTAGGATGCATTACTGCAAGATCCATCCCTATAGGATCTATCCCCATAGGTTGCATCCCTATAGGATCCATTCCTATAGGATATATTCCTATGGGATGCACTTCTCTAGGATGCTTTACTACAGGCTCCATCCCTATAGGATCCGTTCCTATAGGATCTATTCCTATGGGATCCACTTCTCTAGGATGCATTACTACAGGATGAAAGATTCTGAGGGCTTTGTGTGAGGTTCTGGAATTGTCTCCAGTCTTTCCTGCTCTCCCTGAATGTACATGAGGGTTTCTCTCCCTTTTTTATCCTTCATGATTCCAGGAAAATATAAAGCCCCCCCCCCCCCCCTTTTCCTGGAATCTCTCCTGATCTGGGAGCTCAGCCCAGTTCTCTGCTGCTCTTCACTCCATGTTAGCTTTGGAATGTGAAGCATCCAATGTCAGTGAAGGGATGAGCCCCCGGGAGCCCCGAGATGAACGTGGGGGTCACCAACCCCGCTCCCAAACCAAGTGCTCCGCCAAGGGGGTGGTTACCAACCCCACGTTGCTGCTCCTGCCCCGGTTTGGATGCACACAAAGTGGGGCAGCTCAAGCCCTTGCTGGGATGGAGCTGCCCTGGGCCAAGAGTGGCCCTTCCTGGGGGAGAATGGGATGGGTTTAGGTGGGATTGGGTCAACTCTCTTTGGATGGGAGGATTTGGACTCTCTCGATGTTGTTGCCATTATCCGTTGTGCCCACCCAAGGGTGCTCCCATCTCTTTCCCTTGGCCACCATGCAAGACCTGGGGACCAGTTGACACCGAACCCTGCACCCTGCATGGGCACAGCGAGGTGAGACGGCTCCTGGTTGCGTTGGACTCCCAAGAGGGAGGCATTGGGCTTGGACACCACCGGAAGGAGCTTTGGATGTGCCAAACTCCCTCTGTGGATGTTGGGGTCCCTGAGAACCTCATCTTCTGGGCAGCCCAAAGGACTCAAGGTCCTAATGGCAATGGGAAGGAGGCATCTGCCCCTACTTCCAACACTGCCCTGACCACATCCCTGCTCCCTGCACTCCTGGGTCGTTGTCCTCAGGGGGGGCCAACAAACCCCATGGTTTCTAACGCATTCAATCACCCAAACCCACCTTTTTTTTGCACTCTCTGAGCTCTGCACTGGAGGCGCTGGAGCAGCCCAAGGGCCATTCCATTGGCTCCCATCAATGGGAAGCATTCCCTGGTGGGTACCTGCCGGGTCCCGCCTCTCCCCCAGGAGCCACCGTTCCTTCTCCTCCTCCTAGAAGCACACAAAGAGCAATTCAGGTGGAGTGCATGGGCAGAGATTTATTGTGGCCAGGGAAGCACGTGGGATTTGATCCCGAGGCATGAATCAAAGCGGGACAGCCGGGATGTATTTACAGTCCTACGCTGCACACATGGATATCGCAAGGAGAAGCCAAAGTCACGGAGGCGACGGAGCTTTTGGGGGGGGGGGAGTGAGTTATGGTGTAAATTTGTGGGTGCGCTGGGAATAAAGGGGGTGATGGAGAATGTAAGGCCATCGTCAAGAGGGAAACGTTGGGATTTAACGGTTGCTGTGGATGGAGAGTCTGTGCCAAGCGCTGGTTCCGTGTGCCGGGGGGGACTTCTGCTCTGCTCCCACTTCAGCATCTCAATGGCAAACCCATCAGGGGACAGTACCGTTTCAAGCACCAACCCCATCCTTTGGCTTCACTCCTCAGCTCTTCCCCAAGGGGTGTGTGGTCCTTCTCCATGGTCCATGCCGCAGTGGACACTTAACGGTGGCCTTTGCCACCAGCTTGAGCCCATCGGTAGCTCTCCTCCATCTCACTATGGGGTTGAGGGAATGGTTTAGGAATCTCCATCTGAAAGAGGGAATATGAGAGAAGGAAAAGGCTCCGGGGTATTCATCCCACTACAAAAGCCCAGAGCATCCATTCCAACCATGGTCCATGGGAGGATGGAGGTTGCACCATTCCCTCCTGGCTGATTTGGGGCTATTTCTGCCACTGAATAGTTCATTTCTACATGGAAACGGGCAAACCATGGCCATGATGTGGCACGGATGTTCTCGTTCTCCATTGGGGCTTCATGACTCGGGCAACTTAAAGTGCATTAAAGGGAGAACCTGGATCTTTAAGTCTCCTTCATTTTGAGAAGCATCTGGCCTGGGATAACCATGACATTAAGTGGCCATCTGAGCATCGCTGAAGCATACATTTGCCTTTGGAATCCAATGTTTTTAAGGCAAAGTAATGGTCACCTGGAGAGAACTTCATGTTAAAAACCCTTTGCTGAGATACTTCAGTAGCTGCCCATGTACTAATGGAAACAACCCATTTAGATGAGAGGACACCGGGGGTAGTTTGGCTTGATAGAGGAGTGGGATGGCACAAGGAGCTCTGTGCCTCTTCCAAACCCCACATCTTCTTTCCCTTTTGGTCCTGGGGGGAAGAGATGGAATGATGGAGAATGGATGGGGGATGGATGGATGGGTGGATGGATGGATGGGTGGGTGGATGGGTGGGTGGGTGGGTGGGTGGGTTGGTGGAGGGACGGAGGGAAGGAGGGAGGGATGGGTGGATGGATGGGTGGGTGGAGGGAGGGAGGGAGGGAGGGAGGGATGGGTGGATGGATGCATGGATGGAGGAATGGATGGATGGATGGGTGGATGGGTGGGTGGATGGCTGGATGGAGGGATGGATGATGGATGGTTGGATGATGGATGGATGCATGGATGCATGGATGAACGTGTGGATGGAGATCAAAGCCAATTATACCATAAGAAAGAGTTGATCAGTGATGTTTAGCAGACCTCTCTGTCCAACGAGGACTTTGCTTCACCACCAAGTGAAAGGAGGGAGGTTAGACTGGAGCTTGCTGGGTTCCATCAACCAAACCTCAACATGGTCCATCAAAGTTAGTGGAGCTGCTGAATTAACTTCGTTTAATACTAAAATGCCCATAACTCCTCCCAGGTTTGGTTTTTTGGGCCTTCTTGATGAATTATCAGGAGCTTTGGGATAAAGGCTCCAGGTCCTGCCTGGACGCAGGACAGGAACCTCAGTTTGCCTTGGAAAGATGAAGTTCCTCCTCCCTTCAACTCCAGAAACCCCACCAGAGAGACAAAATCCTCCAGGGAATTTATCACAGGGACTCAGAGCCAACATCAGGATTCCAGTGTTTGGGCTCAGCAGAGCATGGAAAATGGCTGCTTCACTTTAACCATGTGCTTAAGACCAGCGGGAGCTGCCGGGCACTTTCCCTCCCCACTTTATCCATGGTGGGAGCAGAGCCGGGAAGCGCCGGGATCCAAGGGTCGGACAAACACGGCTGACGCCACCAGGAGATTTATGGAAGGGGAAAGGAGCTGCTTTCTTCTCTGTGATTAATAAGGAGGAGGCAAGAAACCTCCTCAAAGCCTCGGGGGAGGCATTTCCCCTCCCCGTGCCCAGCTTGACGGGGTCATTTGCAGCCAAATTCCAGCTCGATCCCAACCATAGATAGGGTTCCCTTGGAGAATTGGAGGTTCCATTCTGCTCGTGGTCTCCTGGGCCTGGAGCGGTCCAAATTGCCCCTCAATGGCCACATCTCAGTGGATGCAGCCTGGGAAAGTCTTCTCTCTCCAGCGTGATGCTGAGTTAGGTGACCCTGGTGAGATGTCTCATGGATCGGGCTATAGATGGAAGCAATGAAGTGATGGGCTGCTGAGGAAGCCCAATGAAATCAGGATCTGACCTCTGGAAGGGACCTATGGCATTCTTGGTGCCTGCAGGGACCTGGGCCCCCATCCTTTAAGGCTCTTGCATCCTCTGCTCACCCTATCAAGTGATGGGGACCATTCAACCCCCCGTGCCACCCAACCTCTCCAAACATCTCCCCATTCTCAGGGCTGGCAAATCCCATCCCAGGGGCCTTACATCCCTTCATGCCTCCCTCTGACAGACCAAAAGCCCCTTAGGATCCCTGTCACCATCACCAGGACCTTCTCCCTTCCATGCACGGGGTGTGTGATGGTCTCAGTTGCCATCACAGGCACATGGATGCTCCAAGAGTGATCATTCCCATTACTCCACCTGGAGAATCACTGAGCCCCTCTTGTACTTGCACATCATTTGGTGTCCCATCACACTGCTGAATGCACCATAAGGACCTCTTGGAGCTTATGGCAGGGACAAGCCAATTCCTTGAGAGCAAAGCCCTATTGAAGACAAGATGCTGTGATTCTTACCTCGAGCTCATGTGCCAAGGGCCTGTAGATCAACCAAGGGTGCGCATTGCAAGTAGGGGCAGATAATGACATTAAAGCCACCCGTGGACCTCCTTGTTCAGGGTGCGGGCAGCCTTAATTAGGGTTGGCTTTGCAAATAAAACCAAACTGAGCTAAACCAACTCTAATGCTGAAGAAGTGCGCGGAATGGGGCTTGGTGGGCTCTGCCTCATTCACTTGAGAACTTGATTTGGATTAATGCTGATGGATGGCCCCTTATTGATATGGCTCAGTGCTGCTGGGCTCTGCCAACACAGTGCGCGGTGAGGATTTAGAGCAACCAAGCAACCAACCAGCTCCCCCTCTGCACCTCTCTTATGGACCTGCTCCAAGATCCTGAGCTCTTTCTCCCTTCCAAGAGATGCTGAGGCTGAGGTTCAACCACCTCCTGGAAGGACAGGATCCGTCCTGCTTCACCAACCCACCAGCACTGGGTTTAGCTGGATGTTCGGCTCCTGTTTGGTCAGTGGAAGGGGAAGGACACTGCTCTGGGGCGTCTTTTGGGGTGTTCCTGGTGGGTTTGCAATGAGCACCTAAACAGAGCCTTTCCTTAAGATCTGAGGGCGTTGATCGCTCTGCATTGACCTTGTAGAGGAGTTTGGGTTCGAAGCTCCTCATTTGGGCCCATAGAAACCGAGAATCCCAGACTGGTTTGGGTTGGAAAACACCCTAAGATCAGCCTGAGCAACTCGCAGAGGCACCAACAGGGGCATCTACCCCCATCTCATCACCCACCTCAGGCTGTGGAGGCACCAAGACCTGGACATCTTCCCTACTTCCAAACCCAACAGAAACTGGCTCAGCAAATCCCTGTCCCACTGGGTTTGCTGGAGCTTCTCCATCACCACGTCCTTGTCTTCTGCACAGCCTCCTGCAGCTTGGACCAACACTTCTTGGTGATGGATCATGAGATGAAGCCAACCTGAAGGCGCTTCTCCCATCTTCAAAGGGCATTGGCCTGTGTCCTACTGCAGGGCCATGTCTGCAGGGGAACACTCAGGTCGGCGAACCTGAATTAACTGAGGCGTTGAGTTTAAAGTCCATTAATTTAAAGTGCATTTAAAGAGCATGCAAAGTGCACTTTGGTCCGAATGGAAGCGCTTCTCCAGCAGTGGAGGGTAATTTACTGCCTGTCCCCTGGTGTTCAGGTCAGGATCCGGCTCTCTTTTACCGCATGTTCATTAGCAAAGATGGGCTTCGCAGCTCAGCTCCTCCTGAAGAGCATACCCCTCAGCATGGGCCATTCCCTGCTGTCATCCATGGCTTATGGGATGCAGCAAATCTCCCTGTGCAGTTCCCCCTTTCCCGGTTGAGGTTGGGAAGAGGATGGGCAGCACCTCACAGGGGAGTAAGTAACCAAGAGCCAGGGGAGCATCCAACCCTTAGGCTGATTGCCCACACTTCCCCATATGGAAATGCCCCTTGGGAAAGGCCTCAAGTCATTGGTTGACTTGCAAGATGAGGAAAGGAGGATCCATCTCTTTGGAAGATGAATTGCAATGAGCAGCAGCCTCCAGAAGGCCAGCGCTGCTTTGGATTGCAATATGGAGCACATCCAATGGAGATGCACCCCTTGTGGATGGACAGGAGCATCCCTTTGGAGTCTGTTTTACACCATCTCCATCTCTCCCCATGTGGGTGAGGAGCTGCTGAGGGACAGGCTGAGCCCCTGCCCTCGACCCAGAGGCTTTGCTGGCACCACTGCCTTGTTTACAGCAACAGAATAGCTCACCAGCTCGGGAAGAATGCAGAGCATCCTCCCTGCATCCTCCTGCATCCTCCCTGCATCCTCCCTGCACCCTCCCTGAATCTTCCCTCATCCCTTCTGCATCCTCCCTGCAACCATTCTGCACCCTCCTGCATCCTCTGTGCATCCCTTCTGCATCCTCCCTGCATCCCTTCTGCATTCTCCCTGCATCCCTTCTGCACCCTCCTGCATCCTCTGTGCATCCCTTCTGCATCCTCCCTGCATCCCTTCTGCATCCTCCCTGCAACCCTTCTGCATCCTCCCTGCATCCTCCCTACATCCCTCCCTCATCCCTACCTGCATCCTCCCTGCACACCTCCCACAACCCTCCCTGCATCCTCCCTGCATCCCTCCCTGCATCCCTCCCTCCTTTCCTTCAACCTCTCCCCTGCAAACGGCCGACAACAGCTTTGTTTAGAAAAGAAAACTGATGTTTTTATGAGTCCCATGAATCTTCCCAGGAAGCCAACGGCCCCGGACAGGCGGCTCCGAGGAGCTCAGCCGGAGCCGTGAAGCATTGCCTTGCAAAAGAAAGGTCAAGCCAAGCCTCTGAACACCATTAAAGCCAAGGGCTGGATGCCAAAATCCAGGCTTTTAAGCCCAAAGATCGGAGCTCGGAGCAAGTTGTCTCCTAAAAGCTTTGGAGGGAGCTGAAATCCCCCGGCTCACTGATGGTTTTATAGCAAATTGGGCTGAAATGCCTCTTTCCTTTTCTTTCTTGCTAGGGCTTTTCAAGGGAAATGCAGTCCTTTGAAGGGAAAAGCCAGGAATACCGCAGGAGCATCCCAACTATTCTGGTGTTGACATGCAAGGCTTTAAAGAGATGAGCATGAGGGGGAAAATCAGCGGGGGTGAGATGCTTCCCACGGTGATGTAACTGAAACTCCCAGTTTTCCAGGGCAAGGAAAAGGGTGGAAAATAGTTGATCTCTCCTAAATCCCAACACGTTTGACGTGAAGTTCGGCGTGAAACTCAATAATCCTCAAGCAGGGCTGAGTCCTCACAGGAGCCGCAAGGATGAGCAAACGGAGCGAGCAAAAGCAATTACCCCAATGAGCAGCGGTGTGGATGCTGGGAAGGGGTTTAAGCTTTGAGCTCCAGGCTTTAAATCAATCTTTCCCTGGTAAAGGCTGGAGAGATGAGGATGGAGCCGTTATCCATCGGCCGAGCCGTGGTACCCGCTCCCGGTGATGGGTGACGGGGATGCTGGTGATCAGCCAGTCCTTGGGCTTAAGCTTTACCTTTCCCCTTTTAGCTTGATTTATCCAAAGCTTAAGCCAGGTCCCCTAATGGAAAGGGATTGGGTCATTTTGGGGTGTTTTCCTGTCATCCCCTGTTTCGTGCCAGTTCTCTCCACTGACTCCAGAGGGAGCCTGGACAAGCGCTGATGAGGAGTTTATACCGCAGCCATAACAGCCATATGAAGGGAATTCAGCCTCTCCATCTAGGCCAGAAACGGATTTCCTTGGGAAACACAGATTTGTCTCCGTCAGCATCCCAAAGCATTCCCCTTCAGCTTCACTAAGGATTTATCCACAGTTTACACCCATCCCAATCCCGTCTAATTCCAAGCCCCGACCTCGTTAGCAGCACCCTTTCGTTTCCTTGGGACGCTGCTGGTTGCATCAAGAGGGGATGACCCCCACCTTCCTCTTCCTCCCTGCTTCTTCACAAGGGGTATCCCACATGGGATGAAGGTGGCAGAGGGTACCCCCAGGTCCACGAGCACCCACACCCCCGTCTCAACCCCTCCAAAGTCTATTTATTGCTCACAGTGATTAATAAGCAAGCAAAAAGGGGGAGGGGGGGGGATTGCTCCTGCCTGTTGCTAGTTAGTGCTCTGCTTGGAGGGTGGGAGGCTGCAGGGAGCTCCTTCACCCACAGTGCTTAATGAAAGCAGCACAACCCTTCGTGTTATTGAATTTAATAGGAGAATTAATATCGGGATGGAGGGCACGGGCTTCAGGAAGGATGTTCCATCCATCTTGCTTTATCCCAAAGAGCATCTCAAAGGCGATTTGATTGGATTGAATAGGTGGGGTTTGAGGGGGGAGGGGGTGTTGGTGGAGGTTTCGGGGAGGTCTTCTGTTCACTTGGGCATGATGAGGTGGAAACCTCCATCCCTCCATCACCCACCAGATGAAACCCGCGCGTAACCCTTCACCCGGCTCCATCCGCTGATAAAGTCGCCCCATCTTCATTCAATCTGGAAAGATGAAGCCGGCAATAAGGAGCATCGCGAGGGCCGACGGCCGCCGCGTCTCCCCGGGGCCGGTGACAAATGGCTTGGTGACAGTAATCGCCAAATTAGAATCTGCATGGCGAGCCCCGGCGCAGCCGCCGCGCCGGGCTCCTCCCCGGCACCGAGTGCAAGGAAAGGTCAATGCAGCGGCACCGAGCGCCCGCTCCCGATGCCTTGAATGCTAATGCACCCCCAGGATTCCATTAAGATTCCAATTAAATACATCTGAACCATTCCAGTTCAGGTGTTCCTTTCTCCTTCGCCCCATCGTTGGCTCGGGGCAGTGGGAGAAAGCACCAGGGAGGGGGGTAAATGTTTGGTGGGTGAAGGTGGAATGGAGATAACGGGGGTTTGGAGCCAAGGGCATCCCTTATTGTTGATGCTTTGGCCCCAGAATACCTACATCGCCCCCAGCCATGCTAAACCCATGCAAAGCCTTTGCCTTGCACGTTGCCATCGTCTTCAGAGAATCATGGCATGGGTTGGAAGGGATCTTAAAGCTCATCCAGTTCCAATCCCTGCCATAGGCAGGGACACCTTCTACTGGAGTAGCTCGCTCCAAGCCCCATCCGACCTGGCTGGGTCTTTCACATCCCCTTTGCCCTGCACTATAAGACAAAGGGCATGCAGCCATCATCATGCACATACCCCCTGTGCAAGGAGCTCTTCCCCTTCTTCCCCGTGGCCACGGGATTTACACGCCTGAGCTTGAGGGTGCAAATCCACCCCGGAAAAGGGCTGATGGGCACAAACCCGGGGGCATCGTGGTGCCTGCAATCCCGTTACAACGGGGAGCAAGGGGCGTTCGTTGCTGTTGCACCGCAGCGAGGAGCCAGCGTGGGTCTCTTTGACCCTTCCACCTTATGAGGTGCAATCGAGATAGCGCCAAGTTGGGATTGAATTCCTGGGATGCAGCTGCGATTTGCAGCCATTTTCCAGCAGTGCTCTGCTGGGATGCCGGGAATTCATGCTGAGTTGGGGTGTTCCCTTCCTTGGGCATCTTTTATCCCACCAACTGGGGTGATTTAGAAGCACAAGAGGGATGCAAATCCTCTTCCTCCATGTAAAACTACGCATAGTTCAGTGCCTGGACGCACTTATGAGGGTGCAAACGTGTGTATATGGGAAAACACAACGCTGGGGCACGCATGCATCCGTATCCCATTTCGAATCCATCCATATGGCGACGCAGGCAGGATGCTCATCTCCTAAAGGAGAGAGGAATGCAACGGGAGGGGATTTGTGGGGTTGCTTCTCGTTTTCCCACCCCATAAAGTGGTTGGGTTTATTTGCAAGCGGGTTCCTCTAAACCCCCCTCATGGTCCAGGTTGGAATGTTTCTGTTCTGGAAAACCAACACACGAAGGAATATCTCAGCCTATATTAAATGCTAATTGAAATAGGAAGATGGACTCGTTTTAGAAGAGGGAACTAAAGAAGCAATGGGAATTGGGTTATCATCCCAGCACATGGAGCAGGATCCCCATCCTCCAGCCCCTCCGAGATGCCGGGCAGCGGGATACGGGGAGGGGATGCCCGGGCGACGGCGGCTGCACATAAACCGGGAGATGAAAAGGGTGAGAGGCCTCGGCAAGCGAGGGCTGTCGGGGTGATGGATGGGGGTGAGCGGAGGGTGAGGCCCCTCCTTCCCCAGAGCCACAAGATGCCAAAGGGATTCCAAGAACAAGAGAGCACTGTTTCGCCCCGAAAGCCTGGAAAAATGGAAAATCCACTTTCTTCCCGGTATCCTGCAGAGCCGAGGGATCCTCTCCTTTCCATGCGTTTATTTGGTCTTGGTTTGGGATTTCCACCTTTTTTTTGGGGGGGGGCTTTTTTGCTTCCTTATTTCCATGCAAATAAATAAGGGCGCCGAGGACGTGTCAATGGCAGCGAGAACTGCGCCGCACTGCCGGGGCCAATCCGCCTGGGAGCTGCTGGGTATTTCCAGCTCTATTTGCTTAGGAAACAATGAGGCACAGGGAGGAAGAGGAGAAGCATGGGCAGGGTTGGGGCAAAGCAATTTTGGGGACACCCCCCCCCCCCGATAACAACCCCTTGGGAGCCAATTTAAAAGGAGTTCTTTTGGCAAAGCAGCTCGAGCCCGCGGGTGTCTTTCCCTATGGATGCTTTGCACCGATGCTCATTTCCCTTCCTGCCCATGCTCCATCCCTGGGGGAGGATGGGACACAGTGACCCCAAGCCCACCCTAAATGGAATGGAGCGAGGTGGGGAGCAGCACTGCTGTGCCATGTGCCCCCCTAATTTAATCCCCAGGGAGCCAGAGGAGCCGGAGTGGAGGGATCCATGCGGGATGCTCCTGGTTGAGCGTAGCTGTAGGGTTTTAATGACAATAATAGGTTGGGAGCGATTTTCCCAGGTCCCATGGCCTTCCCAGATGCAGAAGCCGGGCAGATCCTTGGAAAACCTGCCCCCAAATGCAGGATATGTGGTTAAATCCCGGGGAGCGCACGGAGCTGGGATGCTGAAGGGGTCCCAAGCCCCAATGGGGGCTGCTTTGCTCCCTCCCATCTCCTTTTCCTTCCTTTCTCCTGTGTTTCTTGCCACATTCCAGCATCCCGCTTGTCATCCCAGCCTTCGTGGACGCATAGGGAACTGAACTGACAGCAGGATATAATGCCTGGGTCGAAACACGGGAGCTATGGGGTATCTGGGAGCTGGATTAAAGCTCGTTTCCATAAAAATCCTCATTTGAAGGAAATTAATGGAGGTTAAAAAATAGGACCTGGGTGGATTCCCAATAACTCCAGGGTTTGGGAAAGGTGGGTGCTGGTAGGGCTTGGGAAGGATCCAGCATCAGCAGCATCGCGATGCCGCTCGGCTGTGGATGCTTCCTGGGTATTGGCATCCCTGGGAACAGCGGCTTTGCTGGGACCTTGGTGGCAAATCCCAAAGGCTCCCAAAATGCCGAGTGAGAAGAGCTATTGGGGTGGAGGTTATCCGGGGGTATCCATTGGGATGTGCTCCTGCCTGTTAGGTTTCGGGATGAAGAGCCCTCCAATTGGTCCCCTGGGAGAGGTTGGGAGAAGAAGGGTGACCTTCAGCCCGGCCCCTGCCACCCATGGGACACAGAGGGATCCGAGGGGGGGGTGTCTCTGCAGGGCACCCCTCAGCTCTATGCCGAGGTTTTCCCTTCCCGATGCTCTCAGGGGGGATCATGCCCCTTTGGGTTGAAGCTGGACACCCCCACGCTGGTCCCCTTGGTGAGGTGACATCCCTCTGACCTCGGCTGGCACAGAGGGGGAGACACCCCACTGCCCTGCCATGCATAAGGAAGATACATCCATGCATGGTAACAGGGACGTATGGAATTGCAGACATATGGAAACTGGGGATGTATGGAATTACAGACCTGGAAACAAGAACATACTGACCCACACACATGCTATAGCTCCGTCCCAAGACATCACCCTATAACCTCACCATAGCTCTGGCCCTGCAGTGACCTGACCCACATCCCCAGAGCCAACACATGTGTAACACATATAACAACATGTGTAACACATATAGCATACGTAACAACATGTGTAACACATATAGCATATATAACAACATGTGTAACGCATATAGCATATGTAAAAACATATGTAACACATATAGACATATAGCATATATAACAACATGCATAACACATATAACATATATAACAACCCCTACAACACGTATAACAACCCCTATAACACATATAACAACCCCTGTAACATATATATCCCCTATACATGAGGATGCTACGTCAGAGCAGCACAAAACAGGGCACACAAGGCCACACCGCACATTTGGGGTGCCTTTGAGCACCCACACAATACCCCCGGGTCCGTTTGGCTGCCTGCAAGCCCAGG
Source organism: Myiopsitta monachus (assembly GCA_017639245.1). Lineage (NCBI taxonomy): Eukaryota > Metazoa > Chordata > Aves > Psittaciformes > Psittacidae > Myiopsitta > Myiopsitta monachus. Next base: position 2,036,026 of record CM029939.1, on the reverse strand, counting down.
CCTTTCTATATAACTATATATATGGATATATGGATGTATAGAGAGGCACATACACAAGGAGGTTGCGACACCACGCGCATAAATCCAGCTGTTGCACCATGAATGGGGCCACATCCTGCACCGGGTTCATTACCTTGAGGCATCAATTGGGTGTGTGCACACACGTGCATGTACACACACACACACACGTGTACATATGCATGTACATGCACACACGTGCACGAGCCCAGAAGGTGATGAGCTGCCGTTGGGATTTGCATCCCATTAGCATTCCCACAAGGGTTATTCCCACAGGCAAAGGCTGCGGCAAAAGACCCATCAACCCTCAAGGTTTGGGGAATGGGAGGAGGATGAGGATGGCTGGAGGGAGGCGAGGAAGGGCTGAGGAGGGGAGGAACGGGGCGGGGGGGAGAACACGGTGGTGGGAGACTCATTGGGAAGCGAATCACGTCGGGTAATTTATGGGTGATGCTGCGGCGGGAGTTGAGGACCTCGATGCCTTCCATAAACTATTCCACTTGTTTCAAGCCCGCGGGGGCTGGGAAGGAATTTGGGGGGGGGGGGAGTAGGAGAGGGAAAGGGGGGATATTTGTATTTCCCTTGGGAATTTCGGCTGGGAGCGGCCCTGTCGCATCGCATCTCCCCCAATACCCAACATCCCCATTGAGGTTAAGGGTGGAGTTTTCGGGCGCTGAAGCCCTCCAAGCGCCCCTTTCTCCGTGCCCCCCCCCCTCCCCCCGTCTCATTCTCCATTAGAAAGCCTTTTACTCCCTGGAAAGGCAGCGGTTGGGAGCAGGAGGGAGCGGGAGAGGCATTTCCAGCAGTCACACTTGTCAAGGGAGACCATCTTTTAGCCCTCAGGAACAGCAAATCCCCGTGAACTCTGGGTGAACCAAGATTGAAGCCATAAATCAGCCCCACAAAAGCCTGCTGCTGGCTGCGGGTGCCGGGCTCCTACCTTTAACGCTTTCACGGGCGAAGGAGGAAAGGACGAGGAGGAGGAGGAAGGGGGGGAAATTGCCCCCCCAAAATGAATCTATTATAATAAACCAACCCATATTCACGTTATCTCTGCTTGAGGATGGGGGGGGGGGTGTGAGGATGAGGAGGCAGCAGGATGCTGGTGCCTTCTTAAGGTGAAATGAAGGCTTCCCCCCATACACCATCACCCGATGGGTTGAGGCTTGTTGGGGTGCTGCGATGTGGGGGGGTCGCGGAGCGCGGAGATGAGGAGGCTGCGGAGGAAGGGAAAGGGTGGAAGGGGAGATGGAGGAGAAGAAAGCATTGATTAGTGAAAGGAAATAGCTGGCGTAATGGATCTGGAGGAGAGGGCTCTGCGGTGGAGGGGCATCGATCCGCTAATGGGAGAGAGAAAATGGGAACGAGGGGAAAAATAAATGTATATATATATATTTATATAAAAAGCCTATTAAGGAATAGCAGGGAGCGTGCGGTGCATACAGATGGGCAGCGCTGCCTGCTCCTGCCTGTACCTGCAAGCCGGCAGCATCCCAACCTCTCCCAGCCACACACGTGGGGGTTTCACCCCTTTTAACACACACGCACCCCCCACCCCTTCACAGGAACTCAGGGAATTCAGGCTTGGGGTGGGAAAAACATGGGGCAAATCAAACTACAGCTTCATCCCGGTGCGGGATGCTCGGGGGATGCTCCAACCCCCCAACCCCCCCCCCCAGCATTCCCTCTTTCCCGGCTAATCCAAGATGACAAACAATCTGATGGATATGGTTGATGTTAATTCACAATGCCCTTTTCCTCCAGAATTTAACTGTAAGTTAATGTACACCGGAAACGCCGGCTCTCCTGCCTCGCTAATGGGCTGAGGTATTAGCTGCTTCTAACGATGCATACAAATGTACTTGTCTCTGTGGGCTGCCCCAAGATTTATGACTCTTTTGCCTTCTGGAGCTGTAAACAAGGGAGGAAAAAAACCCAAAAGCCCACTCCATGAACCGCTTCCTACCTGCAGGAGCCGGGAATAAAATAGAGGCGGCGGCAACCGGGCGCTAAACTTGAGTTTATTCGTATTTGGGCTCATTTCCCCCCTTGGTTTTTGACGCCTTCCAAAGGGTATTTGCAAGCCGGGAGCAGGAAATGCGCCGCTTGGATCTGTGGGCTCAGCCCTAGGGAATTCCCACCCCTTTCCCCCGATGGGCCTGGGGGGGATTGGAAGGGATTTGGGGGATTGGAAGGGATTTTGGGAGGGGGGTGATGGAGATGCTGCAGGAGTGGGGTGGGAGGGGGTCCGCGTATCTCGGAGCAGCGCTTTGCTTTTCACTGTTTTAATGGGGTTTTGCATTATTCTTTTCTTTTTAATGTGTTTTTCCAGAGCCGAGCGGGGAGCGATTGGTTCCCCCCTCCCTGGACATCGCCGCTGCTCCCAGAGGAAATTCCCAGCTAAAACAGAGATGTGCGAGAAGGAAAGAGAGGGAAAAGAAAGAGGGAAAACATCCGAAATGCAGCAGAGAGGCAAAAAAAAGAAGGAGCAATTCCAGGGAAATCTTCGCTTCCCCGCAGCTTTCGGAGCCGCCGGAGCGGGACGAGGGGCCGGAGTTTGGGAGCGAATGTCAAGGATCTGGGAAGAGTTCACTGGAATTGGCGTCTCCTGAGCGCTGGTAGGTGCAAAGTCCGACCGTGGCCGGGGGGGGGGCGGGGGTGTTCCCACTGGGGGGGACTCCGAGAGGCCCCCAAATTGCGTTTTAAAGGGGAAAAAAGCCCGAAACTGGAAGAGGGAGAAGGCTTCGAGCGGGAATTCCAACCGCCACAAGTTCCTCCTTGCTTTCCTTGTAGCTGTTAGCGAGGGGGTTGGGGGGAATAAAGTCCGTTTCGTGGCATCTTGGAAAGTAGTTTTCAGTACCGGGACTTGCACGCACTGGGGGTGCGTTAAATCACCGAGACCGTATGGATTATGTAGGCTGTATAGGTATCGTCTATGTTATCCATGTTATTTTTATTATATGCATTATTTGTATTATATGTATAATATATAGTAAATATTACAGATTACAGACTGCATATCTTTATATCTTTTATACACTCTTTATATCTTTTATATCAAGTTTATCTCTTTTCTATCGTATATCTTATCTATATAATCTACATTCTAGGTTCTATATTCTAGAATCTAGATTATACATTGTGTATTATATATTTTAACTATTTTATTTTAACTATCTATTCTATGTATATTTTATGTATGTTTTATGTATTTTATATATTATAGATCATATACAATATTTTATATAGTATTATTATATTCCTAATTATCTAGTATATATCTATATTATATATACTATCCTTCTCATATATATAACATATTAGTTGTAAAAACATCTATCTTATATATTACAATGAATATATATATCTATGGTATATATATTAGATATAGAATACATATTATAATGTTGTATAGTGTATTTTGTATTTTACATATTGCATATCCTATACGCTCTATACTCTTTAATACATTCTATAAACTACATTATGCATTCTGTATTATTATTAAACATTATACATCATATACTCCACAGAATATTTTATATTCTATTTTCAATGCCGTATTTTAAACCGACATTTCCCAATTTCATGTTCTATACATTTAGATCATTCTATACGGTTTAGACACACTTCATCTATCTCCATACAAAACCGGGGAGCCGCTCGCCTGCACCGAGGGAAACCCAACCCCGCACCCCAAAACCCCTCCCGCACCCCCGGGGGGACCTCGCGGTTTGCCCCATCCGGAGCCCAGCGAGGTCCCAGCACCCCCTGCCCCGTGCCCCTTATTGAAGAGGGTCCCCGGGGCCGGCCCCGACCGCGGGGGTTCAAGGGACACCCCCCCGACCCGGTGCCGGATTGTGAAGCCGTCAATGGGGGGAGCAACCGATAACGATCGCCCCTGGGCCCCCTCCTGCCCCCCCCCCCGGCCCCGCCGTAACTCACCGCGGGCCGCGATCATCCCCCAGCGCGGCCCCCGCCCTCCCCGGGGCTCCCACGTCATCCCCGAGCGGCGCCGGTTCGAGTCCCCGCTCCGCCCGCGCGGTACCGCGGGGGGGGGGGGGGGGGGCGCTCAAAGTCCCGTTTCCTCCCCCCCTTTATCAGTGTTAATTCTCATTATTGCGGACGTAGTGGTTGACGTCATTAATTCGCATTTTATTGGTATTATTACTGCTAATTTTATATTAATTAAATGATATCGGATCGTAAATCCCATCCTATCATTCAGATCGGCTATTTGGCATTAGTGATATCGACGGTATTATTTCCACCGCTTCTGCTATTTCTGTTATTTGACTTGTTGTTCTTATTCTTTATTATTGTCCTCATTGCTGTTTTTATACCATACTATTGCTGTTATTGCCACTATCGCTAGCGGTGTTTTTTCTATTGACAGTATTTTATATACTATTCCTAAGGTTGATATTATTGCTATTCCCATTCTTTTATTATTCATTTATTATTTTATTATCATTTAATTATTTTTTACTATTTTATTATTATTTTATTTTTTACTATTTTATTGCTATTGTTGTCTTTGTTAGATTTTAGCTGTTATCGATACTATTGCTGTTCCTATTGGTACTATTCCTATTTTCTCTATCGTTGCCATTATCGATGCTATTGCGGTTATTATTATACTATATTATTGCTATTAATAGTATTATTGTCGTTAATAGTAGTATCGCTAATTAATAGTATTAGCAATCCTATTACAGTGATTGTTACTATTATTCTTGCCTTGTTAATTATTAACATTTATCGGCATTTATTATTGCTGTTATTATTATTATTATTATTAATAGAATTGCCCCCTTTCTCCTTTCCTCAAGGCTTCTTCTTAAGAGCAAAACGTCCCTCTCCAGCATGTAACACGCGTGTACACACACATGGGCAGACACGCACATGGGCACACACGTGTGTACAACCTCCCTGTCCCATGATGGGTAAAACACACCCAGGTAGACAACAAAACGCAGCTTTTCCAACCCAAAGAGCCCCGGCACAAACGGGAAGGGGGGGGGAGGCTTCACAGGGACCCCCCCAAAAGCCCGGGGGCCCCCGACCCCTTGCACAGACCCGCATGGGAGCACGCAGGTAACACACACGTGTGTGCACAGAGCACATGGCTTGAACACAGAGGATCCCCCCCAAAGCACCCCCTAAAGGTGCAGACACCCCTGAATTTGAGGGGGACTCCCCCCTTAAAGGGCCATTTGCAAAAGTCAGAGCCCTCAGCAGCCCCAAACCACCCCCAGGCCAAGGAGGAAACTCCATCCAGGGGGGTTAGGGGCAGATCCCCTCCCTTTAAATGGGGGTCCCCCCATCCCCAAGACAAATCCCCCCCACTTAAAGGGGCTCCTGTTCTCCCCCCAAACATGACCTCTGGATGAGACAACGGGGATGGGAAACAGCCCCTCAAGAGCGGGACCTCAATGGGGGGGTGGCCCGGGGGGGGTGGGAGCAGCTCCACATCATCAGCTCCACATGTGTGCACCCGCGTGTGCCAGGTATGTGGGTTTCCCGCTGGGCACACACAGATACATGGAGCATGCATAGGGATGCACGGGTGCCACAGACGCAAACACGCCTGTGCAGGTGAGCACACGTTCATGCAGTGCAGGTGTGCACGTGAGATGTGCACGGAGGTGTCATGTGTGTGCAGAGGCACCATGGGTGCCCATTCATGAACACATGTGTGAAGGTATGTGCAAATACACAGGCGTGCACGCACGTGCAAAGGGATCACAAACACGTGAAAACATGGATACATATGTGCACGTATCACCTTCCTGCGTGCAGGCACATGCATGAACACATGTGTAAAGGTATCATGGTCACAAACATGCATGAACACCTGTGTAAAGGTATCATGGTCACACACATGTATGAAAAGATGTGTTAAAGGTATGGTTACACACATGGATGAACACATGTAAAGGTATCGTGGTCACATATATGTATGAACACGTGTGTAAAGGTATCAGGGTCACACACATGCATGAACACGTGTGTAAATGTATCAGGATCATACACATGTATGAACACACGTGTAAAACTATCATGGTCACACACATGCATGAAAAGGTGTGTAAAGGTACGGTTACACACATGGATGAACACGTGTAAAGGTATCGTGGTCACACATATGTATGAACACGTGTGTAAAGGTATGGTCACACACATACATGAACACGTGTGTAAGGGTATGGTCACACACATGCATGAACACGTGTGTAAAGGTATCACAGTCCTCTATGCAAGCACACATGCACGCAGGTATCACACGTAAGATCATACATGGGGGGTCTGTCCACCCTCACCCCTCTCCCTGTAGCCCCCGCGCCCCAATGCACTGAAAGCCAGTGATAAGATAATGAAAGCAAACGGCGTTCCCCCCCCCCCAACACCTCCCCAATATCCCCTCCATGATGCCACGGACCCGATGCACCCCAAACCCCTGCTTCGAACTAAAAAGGGCCTAAATGAAGGGAAGGGAGAGCGGGAACAGCCCCGTGCTTCCATAACCGCTCACGGAATGAAGTCCTCCCAGGCAAAAATGACCTTTTCTGCTTTATTTCCCCCCAAAACGAGGGTGTTTTCACCAAACGAGGGGGCTCATGGGGCACAACACCCCCACCCCCCCCGGTTTTACCACGTTTGGCTTAAGGAAAGGTCTCCAATCGCTGTTCTTCTGGGAGAAATACATTCAAATCCTCAATTAAGAGCATCCTTTACGGATGCTGCTTCACCGGACGGGAGATGTAGGTTATTGCCGTGGCAATGGGGTGATGCTCGGGATGCAGGGAGGGGAAAGGAAGGAATTCCTCCCCACCCCACCCCCCCGCATCCCGAGCTGGGAATGATCAAACAAACGCGCACAGATCCCTTTGCTCCTCTCCAGCAGCAGCAGCGCATTGGGGTAGGGGAGCGTTTGGCTAATCAAGATAAATACCGTATGCATGGCAGGAGCGCGGCAGCCGCTGCTAACGAGGAGGAGAGGGACCAGAGAGAGCTTCGGATGCTCCACATCCCCATTGCCATGGTTACCCGGGCTGGGGACCGCATCCTCCATCCGAGGGGTGCGGGGGGGATGCGCCCACCTCCAGCCCCCAACTTCCGCAGGGCTCCGCAGCACCCCATGGAATGCAATGTGTGTGTGTGTGGGGAAAGGGCAAAATTCGGCCTTTTCCAATATTATCCATAGGGATTTTTCAATGATTTTCCAATATAGAGCAAAAATATCTCTATTTTAGTTATTTTTTTTCTGGGAAGCTATTCTAGGAAACAATGGATTCCACCCTCCAGCCTCTCGCTGTGAGAATATTCCCCATTGCTGCACGAAAGATAAAGGAGGATGCAGAGGGAAGCGATGTTGCTCCCTTCCCTCACAGGCATCTTTCCCGATGGGCTTCCCAAACCCAGCCCCTTGGGATGCAGCGAGGGGGGAATCTGGGAGCTGCTCCGCAGCGATGGGGGGATTTGCTGCTCAAGGAGCTGCTCAGCGCGGATCCAAAGGGATTTGGCTGGGACTAAAAGGGGAAAATTTGGGATTGGAGTGAGGAGAAGGTGAATGAGCCTCAGGCCTGGAGGGTGGGTGATGAACGGCGGTGCCGGGGGGAGGGAAAAGGGCTTTAAAACATCTGCTGCCAGGGCTATAAAGCGCTTGGATTTACAGCTTGGCGCTGCCAGACACCCGCGTGAGGCCTTTCCAAGGAATTCCCTCACTTTCCAACGGGAAAAGACAAGGCAGCACCCGCGTGTGCCGGAGGAAAGGATGGACACAGCCCCTGGAGTAGGCAGTGTGGCTGCAGGGGGTCCCACACGGGCACCCCCAGGGTGAAAGTGAAAGGATGCTCGTACACATGTACACACCATGGAGGTGATGGGGAAGTGGCACCCCATAGCTGGATGTGGGTAGCACCCAGCACCTGTGTCGAGGGGGCACCCATGTCCAAGCAGCTCCCAAGGTGGCAGCCCCGCATCTGGACAGCATCTTCCAGTGACACCCCACATCTGACACCCTCGCTGAGGTGACCCCCCCCCCCAGTCCAAGCAGTACCCAAGGTGGCAATCTCCACATCTGGACAGCATCCTAGGGTGACACCCTGCATCTGGACAGCATCCTATAGTGGCACCCATGTCTGGTCCTCCCCATTGAGGTGACGCCATGTATCCAAGCAGCACCCAAGGTGGCAGCCCCACATCTGGACAGCATCCCACAGTGACACCCCGTATCTGGACAGCATCCCACAGTGACATCCCACATCTGGAAAGCGTCTTACAATGACACCCCAGACTTGGACCCCCCCATTGCATGGTGGCACCCCACTTCTGGGCAGCATCTTAGGGTGGTGCCCCACATCTGGCCATCCTCAGTGACACATCCATCATCTGGATGCCCAAGCAGGCCTGCACCCCACATCTGGGCACACTCATCCTGCTGCATCCCACACCTGAGCATCCTCAAAGAGCAGCACCCCACAATTGGACACCTCTCACATCAGCACCCACACTGAGACGCTCCCCAATATCAGCACCCCACATGTGGGCATTTCCCCTCGTCTGAGCATAACCCCACATCTGAGCATCACCCCCCATCTGGCCAGCTTGCTATCACAGCCCCCCCACATCTGGGTGCCCCAGGACTCCATCCCTGCACTCCCTCCCCTTCACCCCCCATGTTCCCCCACACGTGTACCCAGCCCCACACCTCGGCCGGGGCTTTTTCTGCACCCTGACCTTTGCAGGGACCTTCCCCTCTCTTATCTCCTCAGATAAGGAGGGAAAAGCCCTTTTCCTCCCGGGAAGATGCTCTCCAGGCAGGGGGGTGGGGGGGGTGGAGGGGGGGTATTTCAGTCCCAAACTCCTCAAACAAAAAGCAGGGGCGTCATTTAGGGCCCTGCCCTATTTAACCCCCCAAATCAGTGTGAGCCCTAAATGCAATGAGACGTGAGAATCCCCCTTTCCCATAGCTCTGCAATTCCCCCTCTTTCTACATCCCTCCTGCGCTCCATTCCCTACTTAAACCCCTCCCGGGATCATTTTTTAAGGAGGGAGAAGCTTTAACCGGGGATTGTTGGGATGAACCAAAATAAAAAGCAGGGAAACCTCCATCATAACCTCACAATTATCCCTAAAGGGGGAAATACGCTGGGAATGAACCGAATATTCGCCTTTTTCCCCCCTGGAACAGCGGGATGCGAGGTCCAGGGCAAAGTATATGGGCGGATAACGCGACAGACCCTGGCACGGCCGCGGAGCCGTGTTTTGAGCAGCGGTGTAATGAGGTCTAATCAGGTCTCTGCGCAATTAACATCGCCGCAATCACTGCTCCCCATTAGCGGTAAATGCCCCGCGTATTATTGCTAATAAATATCGCTAATAATTAAAGATGCCCCTGAAGCGCTGACGCCGGGTTTTGACAGCCCCAAAAGGGAAAATACCAACGATCCCCCCCCCCCATTAAACCCAATCTATAAACGTTATTTATTAGTATTAGCGCAGCCAAACTTGCTCGAAGGCCGTTCTGGCGCTGTTTGGGCGCTTATTTCTCTCCCCCAGTGCAGCCGGGGTTAAACCAACCTTTTCCGGCCCCAATTCCACAGAGGAGGTGGCAAAAAGCGAAGTCAAAAGTAAAGTGAAAGGAGGTAAAGGGGGGGGGGGATTCAGGGCGGGGAGGGGGGGGGGCAATGAACCCATTTCTGAGCTGGAATTAGAATTCCCCCCAGTTTAAGAAGGAGGATGAGGGTCTTTCCTCCTCCAAAAGGAGCTACTTTGGGAGGGGAGGAAGAAGAAGAGGGGGGTTTGAAAGGCTCCCAAGAGCAAGGATTTACCCTGCCCCCCCCCCCCCGCGATAGCACAAACTGAGGAGAATTCATAAATATCATTAAAATAATAATAAAATAACAAATATTATAAAATAAAGAGGGATGGATTCAAGGCCCCCCCCGACACACACACCCCCCCCCCCGCTCCTGCCCCGGGGGTTTTGGGGCCATCAGATCCTGCGGGTCCTAGCAGGTTTCGGCCTTTCCCCCCCCGCCCCCCCAACCCCAGTCCCTTTTGTCCCTGTGTCCAAAGGCAGGGTCGTGACCCGGTTAATGCGGAGCCAACCTGGACGTAAACACTTTATGGGCTCTTCTTTAAACACTGAGAGGCACTTCAAGGATCCTGGGATGGGGCTGGGGGGGCCAGGGTGGTCCAGGGGGCCAATGGGGGGGGGGGGTCTGGGGTTTATCTCGCATCCTCCTTTGCGAAAGGAGCCTCCTCGTCCTCCAAAAATGACCCTGGGTATGGGAATGGGGATAAAGAGGAGTAAAGTGGGAATAGAAGAGGGGAAAGATGGGGAAAAATGGGAATAAAATAGGAAAAAAGAGGAGTAAAATAGGGAAAAGGTTGAAAAAATAGGAGTGAAAGAGGAAAAATGTTAGAAAAAATAGGAGTAAAATTGGGAAAATGTGAAAAATTAGAGGGGAAAAAAAAGGAAAAACAAGGCTGAAATAGCGAGAATGGGCATAAATAGGAAAATAGAGGAATAAAGTGGGAATAAAAGAGAAAAAAGATGAAAAGCATAAAAATATGGAAAAATTGGAAGAAATAGGGAAAATTTGAAGAAATAGGAATAAAATGTGAATAAAATAGGAAATAAATGGGGGAACTAAGGGTAAGATAGGAAATAAATGGAGGAAGCAATGGTAAGATAGGAAAAGATAGGAAAAAATAGGAGAAAAGGTAAAAAATAGGAATAAAGTAGGAAAAATAGGAATAAAATAGAAAAATGGGAATAAGTAGGAATAAAATAGGAAAAAGAAGAATAAATAGAAATTAAATAGGAATAAGAGAGGGAAAATAGGAATAAAATAGGAATTAGACAGGAAAATAGGAATAAAATAGGAATTAGACAGGAAAATAGGAATAAATTGGAGTCAAAGACGGGGAAAGGGAAAATAGGAATAAAATAGGAAAGGGGGGGGGAAGGAATAAACAGGATTAAAATAGGGAGGCTGCGGGGGGTATTTAAACCCGGGGGGTATCGTGGGGTTTGAAGCGAGGAGGATTTAGAAGGAATAGGAATCAATGGGAAGTTGGGGTGGTCAATCCCGTCGGGATGTACCTGAGCGCTGCGCAGGGCCACGCATGGGGGTCCCCGCTTTATCCCTCCCCAGGCATCGCCGGCTGCGCTCTCTGCCTTGGGTGCCTCTAATTGTCCCTATAAACCCGGGGGATAATTATAACCTATCATTATAGATGCATCCCTGCCTGCCCTTCGAGGTCCCTGTCCATAAATCCACAGGCGCTGGTTCAAAACACACCCCCAGAAACCCACTTTTGGGTTAAAAGGACCCATTCGAGGCAGGAAACAACGCATTTGGGCATCGTTTCCCTGCTCTGCTTCTCCCTGCAGGCTTATTCCTAGGGGATGGAGGGGGGCGAAAGAGCAGGAGGCTTTAAATCCACCGCTTTGGTCATTAAAAAGAGGATAAATAAATAACCATCAGCATCAAACCGCCCCGAATTCCCGATCCGCAAAGCGCTTTCAGCTTGTTTAAGTTTCTGATTGCACAATCAAGGAATTAATTGGGAATAAAAAGCGAGCGGCTCCTAAGGAGAGGAAGAGGAGGGATGGGGAAAGGGGGAGCGAGGGTGGAGCCGCAGCAGCATCTTGGTGAGGGGGGAAAGAAGGATTTGGGGGGGGTGGGAGATGCTCTGGCCATAAATCGTGTCTCGTGTCCCACCTTCCACCCCCTTTTTGGGGGCTAAAAATCGCTATTTTTGTGATCTCAGAAGGGGGGGGATTGGAGGTTCCTTCCCCTTAGGGGTGTTTTGCTGTTTCGCACCCAAATTGAGGGGTTCTGCATAGGAAATGGGGGGGGGGATTGGCTCCTTCTTGCCATTAATTCCCCCTAAATAAGGCAGGGAGGGGGCAGCAAGAGCCCCCTCGCCTGGGATGAGGCTGCTTTGATTGGCAGCTGTCCGAAACTGCAGCCCCCAAGCAGGACAGGAGGAATCGATGCTCAAAAATAGCCTAAAACCACCTGAAGTTTGGAGAAACCCTTTCCCCAACGCCTCTTGACATTCCCGGCGGGAGAAACAAGTTCATTCCCTGTCAGAATTCCTTGTTTTCTGGATGGGGAACCCCATCCTCTTCCTCGGAGGAAGGGCGAGGGATCCAAAAGTGTCATCGGGGCAGCAAACTGCTCGGAAAGAAGGCGAGAAGGGAGGGGATATATCCCTAAAAAGCAGAGTTTCTTCGGGGGGATACAGCCGAATCTCCCTTGGGAGGCAGGGAGCGGTCCCAACTCTCCCCTTTCCAGCTTCTCCATGCCATGGCTCGGGCAATTTTGCCATGGATTTAGAGAGCAAGGCAAAATGTTAATGAAGGGAATGGGAGGAAGAGGGGAATCATTCAATTCCCTCCGCAGAAAGGGGCGATCCATCCATTTACCTCTGATTTGTTTTGCTCACTCCGCAATCCAATGCGCGTTTCTTTTCCAAGCTGGGAAGAGAAAATCCCCTCTAAACACCCCCAAAATGCCCTTTATCCTCCCAAAAGGCAAGCGATGGAACCGCTCGCACTTGAAGCAAAGGCGCAAGCAAACAGGAAGAGGTGATAACTGAAAATCACAGCCAGCATCCTCCCGGTGCCTGGTGCTGTTTGGGGAGGAAATCAGAGGGTTTCACTAACAAAAACCCGTATTAACACAAGAGAACAGGTAAAATGTTTAACTTGGTCCCTCGCCCATCCAAATTAATCACGGCGACAGATGAGGAAGTCCATAAAACTCTATCTCTGCGTAATGATATAGGAGAGCGCGATAAATAAACGTTGCACGTTGGAGGTGCTGTCAGGGCCGGGGCGAGCCCGTAACTCACTCGTTTAACCCCAGGCGCGTGTTTTGGCTTTTAATTCCAATTAACGCCGGAGAAGGAAGGGGTTCGACCGAAGAGGGCTGCAAGGAAATTGCTGGAAGGAGCCGTAATGCGTGTTAACTACGAGCTAAACCCCTGCTCAACAGGAGAGCCCGGGGGCAATAAAGGGAGGGGAAAGGAAAAGGGGGGGGGGGGGGGGAATGTGTTTCCAGTGCCTCAAAAATCAAATGGGAAAGTTCAAATGGGGACCCTCGCAGTTATCTTCCCAAAGCATCTCTGGAGCTGTTATTTGCCCTGGTTTATCCGTTTCCCTTCCTAACAGGCAATACAGGAAGGTCATTCTCTCAGCCTGCTGATGTAAACCTAAGAGGGGTTACCATTCCTCGCAGGCTCTGGATACAAAGACTTCCTCACCCTTTCCCCCCCCTCTTTTATTGCCGGTTAAACCCTTCGTAAACCGACTTTGCAGCCCTCTTAAAGCCCGAGCCCTTTGCGAAGCTACTTCAAGAGAAGCGGAGCTAAAAAGAAATCCCATGAAATAAAGAGGGAGCTGCGAAAGGAACCGGTAAAAACTTATCAGGGAACTTCAAAACAAATTGGACTCGAAGAACATAAAAGAGGGGGGAGAAGGGAGGGGAGAAAAGCGCCCTGGCCTCAGATGTTCATTCGAGCCTCCAGAAACACGTTGTTGCTGGGAGGTTTATAGCCCAATAAGCAAAGTAAAGCGAATTATCCGAGCACTGAACAATGCAGCCCCCTTGGGGGGGGGGGGGGGTGTACCTCCTGCAGCCACATCTATAGGTGCTGGGGGCAGAGAGCGCAGGGATGAGCCCCGGGGAGGGGGGGGACATTGCTTCCTTGCAGCTCTGCATCCAGCCCTGTGTCTATCTGGCTGCCCGTCTGTCCCGCAGCTCCATCCCGCTGGGGAAACCCAGGGTTATTTTGCATCGCATGTTGCATCGCAACCAAATCTCTGCTTCCCCCTCCTCCTGCCCCGTTTCTCACCTCCCGAACTTCCACCGTCTCCTCTTTGCTCTGATTGAATATTTTTAATGGGTTTTTAAATTATTTTAAGCTATTTTCATTTTTATTCATCATTTTCGCCTCAAAGGGGGGTTACTTACGTGGTTGGGAGCTCTCCTGGACCAGCCGGGAGGCAGAGCATCTCTGGAGGAAAAGAAGGGAGAGAAGTTTGGCCGCCACTTCACCCTTCTCTCCCCTTTTCTCCCGGCTTATTTTGGCGTGGAGACAATGCCATAACACGCATCGCATCTGCCCCCTCCCCACACACCCCCATCCCTATGGGAAAACCTACAAAGCCCTTTGGAACAGCCTCGGGGCCTCTAAATGGGTGTCCGCGGACACCGGGGGGACACGGGTGGGAGGCGGCGGGTCAGGAGGGTCGGGGTCAGCCCCCACCGGTTGCCCTCCCCGTGAACCCGCTCCGGCCGCTCCCCCCCCAACTTCCAGAAAGTTGGAGCCTCTCTCCATGGAGGCGGCCGGAGCCTAAAAGGGACCCTGGCTCCGGGCTTGCAGCAGCAACAGCCATTTTCCCCTTCTTTTTCCCCCCTTTTCCCCCCTACTTTTCCCCTTTTATCCCCTATTTTCCCTTTCTTCCTTTCTTTCCTCCCTTTTTCTCCTTCTCCCCTTGTTTCTCCCCCCTTTTATCCCATTTTTCCTCCTTTTTCATCCTTTCTCCCCTTTTCCTTCTGTTTTCCTCCCCTTTGCCCTTTTTTTCTCCCTCCTTCCCCTCTTTTTTTCCGTTTCTCCCCTTTCCCCCTTTTTCCTCTTCCCTCTCAATTTTTCCCATTTCCCCCATTTTTCTCTTTAATTCCCCCTTTTTTTCCCCTCCCCCCTTTTTCGCCTTTCCCTTTTTTTTCTTTTTTCTCCCTTTTCTCACTTTTCCCCCCTTTCCCCCCCCTTTTTCTCCCTTTCACCTTCTCCCTCCATTTTTCCCCCTTTATCCTTTTTTCTCCCCTTTCTTTTCACTCCTAATTTGCCTCTTTCCTTCCCCTCCCCTTTCCCTACTTTTTCCCCTTTTCCCTCCTTTCTCCCCCTTCCCCCCCTTTTTTCCTCGCCCCCAGCCTGGCTCATACTGTGATTTCCCTCTCCCTCTGCAGCCACAGCCAAAGAGGGGGGAGACGCGGGGTGAGGACCCTCCCGTAGGCGGGAGCCCACCCTGGGCACCCAAGGGACCTGCCACCCCCAGCACCCCCACGTGGGATGCACTCAGCCTGGGGGGTACAGCACCCCCTCAGAAGCCCCAACCCACAGCTCCAAACTCCAATATCCCTCCCAAACCAAGAGGGAGAAATCCAACTTGGAGCCATGCTCCTTCCTCCCACCCTCCTCCTTCTCCTGCCTCCAGCCCAGCCCGCAGCAGGGCAGATGCCCATCTCTGCCCCTCATCCCCGAGGTGATTTTGGGGGCTGTCCTGCCTCAACCTGGGGGCATTGGGGTGCTCGGGGGGGGGAGCACCCACATCCCAGCACCTGGGGCTGTGCCTTCCCTGCAATGTTACTGCTTCTTCCTGCTCTAAACCTCTTTTTCTCCCCTTCCTGGTCTCTTTCCCCTTAATTCTCCTCTTTCTGCTTCGATTTCTTGCCTATATAAGACGACATTAAAACATCCAGCTTCCCATGGGATGGGCCGAGCTTTGGGTGCTGTTTCCTGCTCGTTATTTAATTTCATTCTATTTTACTTTACTGTATTTTCTTTTACATATTTTATGTTATTTTATTTTCTTTATTTTATTATCTTTTAGTCTTACATCGTCTTACTTTATCTCATGCTCTCTTATTTTATCTCATATTATCTTGCTTTATCTTATCTTTACGCTATTATTCTATTTTGCTCTATTTTCCTCTGATTTGCTCCATTTTCCTCTGCTTTGCTCTACTTTATCTCTTTTGCTCTATTTGGCTCTTTTTCACCCTATTTTATCCTATTTTGTGGTTTGAGGCCTGGCTTTTATCTGCCTTCCGCGCCTCAGCTGAACAGGCTGGGATCTCCCTTGGAAAAAGCCCAAATCCCAACTGGCTCCCAACACCTTTCCCTGCTCCTTAGAGGAGATGGAACGGTTCCGTGTCCTGTCGATACCTTTACTCTTTCCAGCCTCGTCCTTGTATTAATATCACTGAAGGAGGATGTGAAAGAGGGGAAGGGAAAAAGAAGCGGATGAGCTTTTCCATACAAACTCCTCAGGATAAATGGGAACCCTCCTCTCCCCCTCCATCCCCAGCGATCACAAAGGGGTCTGAGACCAGGATTTGTTCCCTGGAAGCTTAAATCGATGGTGGAGAGGGGGAAATAAATCAGATAAAGAGAATAAAACCTATCTAAAGATGCTGGCAAAGGCTCCTCTCCAACACCTCAAGGTCCCAGGCTTGGAGGGGGGGCGCTTGCAGCAGGCCTCCCTCTCCCAGCCTCTTTCCGCTGGGATTTTTAAGCAGCAAACTTCCCAAAGCAAGGCCTAATTCACCAACAAAACAGGGAAGGCTCAACCCTAGGACCTCCCTATGCACCCCCTGCCCTGCCTTGCTCAGACATGGGCGGGGGACACCCAGGTTTTACCCTAAAATCCTTCTACCGCTGGCAATGCGCAGGCCGCCTCCAAAGGCCACGAGCAATGGCTTGGAGTTATTAGCGCTATTACTGCCATTATTCCCGTTATTGTTATTAGTATTATTATTATTTAAGAGGCTTTTCATTGCCGGGTAAAATTCAGAGTGACCTCTTGGCTTGAACGAGTCGGTGCGAGCGCACCACGACAGCAGGAGAAATAGCAATAGTAATAATAGTAATAATAATAATGATAATAATAATGATAATCATAATAACGGCAATAATCAAACTGCAAAAACACCACGAGAAAAAGTTCGAAGAGGACCTAAAGCCAACCCCTTTTCTGCCGGGGTGGAAAGCAAATACCGAAGCAAGCCTGGAAGCTACCCCCAATGCACAGCCCTGGCCTGAAAAGCCCCAATCCCTCCTTTTTTACCCCCATTTTATCTTCTGACATTCAGAAGTCAGTGGTGATGTCCTAAAAAACCTGGAGCTGAGAGTTACCTTGAGGTTTGCTTCAACTGAACTTAAACAGTAACTCGTCCACATGGGCTCCATTGCACATTATCCCCGCATTTTATTATCCTTATTATGATGATTTTGGGGCGGGTTTGGGGGGGGGGGGGGGAGATGTGAGGATAAAATAAGTCACCAGACATAGAAGTAAAACTAATTCACACTGACTGGTTTATTGAACACTGGGACTTCCACGTACACACTAAAACTCTTTATTGCAAGTTTACAATGAGCAGGTCAAATGGGTCCAAAAACCACAAATAAGCACGACAAAAATCAAGCCCTCGCTACCGACTGCTTCAAACCTTCTTCTGCTTTGATTCCTTTCAATCTGCCACTCGGTCTCGCTCGCACTCCCCTTTTCCTTCTCCATTGCCCAGCAAAGCCTCGTGTGCCGCTTCGTAGCTTTTTGTTTGCCCTTTTTCTCCCCCTTTTTTAGTGATTTTAAAGCTTCCCCCCCCCCCACCTCGCTACAAAAGAACTTCCTTCGCTCATAGCGCATTTGTAATGCAGAGAAAAGGGGGGGGGGGGAAATACCTACATTTCCCTTTTGTTTTGTTGTTGGTTCCTCTGGTTTTGGCGTCCAATATTCCCATCATTTCTCCATTTCCATTCAGCCAACAGAAGATTCCCCTTTTCCTTCCTTTCCCTTCCCCCCCCCCCCCCCCGGCTCCCTCCCCATCCCCCAGCTCTTGAAAAATAAATACCCCCCCTGAAATGGCGTAAAAAGAACCCCGCAGGTACAGACACCTGGCCTCATGCTATCTGACATGCACCTAAAGCCCGTGGTCTCGGGGGGGGGAACGGACGACGACACCCGTTGGGGTTTATACGCACAGGAAAAAATAATCATCATCATAATAATTATTATAAGAAAAGAACTACGAGGGGAAAAGGGGGGGGGGAGAGAAGGGAAAGAACCAAAATATATATATATATATATTAGATTCTATAAATAATCCAGAGTCATTTGTGTGCGGGTCTGGGGGGGGGTGTTTATAACCTGGTGATATCCTCCGTGCGCGGGTCCTGCGCGGCGGCGGAGGGCAGCTCCTCGCCCGCGGCCGTGCTCGCCGGGGCGGTCGAGGCGGTGGCAGGCGCTGCCGGCGCTGCCCGTACTTTGGTGTTGGGCAGCCTGTGGTCTTTTTTCCATTTCATCCTCCTGTTCTGAAACCAGATTTTGATCTGGCGCTCGGAGAGGCAAAGCGAATGGGCGATCTCGATGCGCCGCCGCCGGGTCAGGTACCTGTTATAGTGAAACTCCTTCTCCAGCTCCAAAACCTGCTGCCTGGTGTAGGCTGTCCTGGATCTCTTGGGTTCGCCTCCATTGTAATTGGGATTCACTGGAAAGGAGGGGAAGGAAAACAAAAAAAAAAAAAAAAAAAAAAAGGAAAAAAAAAAAAGAAAGGAAAGGGAAAAAAAATACAAAAAAAAGGGGGAAAAATACAACAAAAAAATAAAAAACACACAAGGAAAATCAGCGTGGATGGAGAGAGGGGACTGGAGGAGCCGGGGGGGGAGGGAAAAAAACACAAAAGTAATAGGCTAAATAGGTAATAAAGAACTTTGGGCAGCTCAAGAGTTTCTATTCTAATAGGAAGGGGTTTCCCTGGCTCAAAAGACTGAATTATTTATGCACCCCTTACAAAGCTTTCGGAGTTTCACACATACATAACAGAACGAGCCACATGGCTAAGGCTGCCCACAGTAGCTCGGCTATAAAATTTATGGTGGGTGTAATTACCCATTCGGAGTCGTAAATCCAGTTCAATTGTGCTAACCCAAAGCCTCTCATGGAAGGGAAGGAAATAAAGAGAGGAAGAGAGTGAGAGGGAGCGAGCATGGTGTGAAAAGAAGAGCCGAGAGACAGAAGAGGAAAATAAAAGTTGCATACCAGTACTGACGTGGATTTTTTTCATCCAGGGATAGACTATGGGCTGTTTGGAAGCTGTGCTGGTGGGATGCTCGGGGTTTGGCTGGCTGCAGGCTGGAGGGGCTGGGGAAGGAGTGGTGGAGGAGGAGGAGGACAAGGCAGCTTGCTCGCAGAGCTGCTGCGCTTTCTCTGAGAGGTGCTGCCCTCCTGGAGCTGGCCCCGGTCCCCTTTGGAGCGTGGCCGGGTTCCCGGGTGCCTGGAGCCCCCCGCAGCCGAAGGGCCGGTCGGGGAAGGAGGGTCGCGGTACCGGGTACAGCTCCGGGTGGTGCTGGTAGCTGGGCTCCCTGCCCCGGCTATAATACTCCGGACTGTGGTCTGGGATGTAATTATTTTGCGAATATTCCTCGCATGGAGGAAATTTCGGATCGATGTAGTTAGAGTCCATCAAATAAGAGCTCATGATCATTAATTTCTGGAGTGGAAAATAATTTTTCTCGCTTTGTCGTTTTTCTGCTCCATAAAGCCCTCCTACTAGCTGGCGACCCCGTAAAGTTACTTTCACCATGTGACAGCCGCGGCCAATCACACCCGCCAGCCCAGGCCCCGGATTAGGAACCAAAAGCTCCTGCAAAATGCACCCAAATTGGGGGGGGGGGGGGGGGGGGGGGGAGGAAGGGAATGATGATGATGATGATGATGATGGTGGTGGTGGGACCATGGGAGTGGGTGCGCGGGGAGATGCGCATCAATGCAAGGGACACGGGGTCTGCGGCCGTCACCGCGCCTCTGGGTGGCTGGGGGGTGCACGCCCTAGGGGAGCCCCCCCTAGGGAGGGGGATGTGTGTAAGGGTGAAGGGAGTGTGTAAGGGTTAGTGTGTAAGGGGGCTGAACGGGGGTGGTGGTGGGCACCGGGCAGCCCCCCGCCATCTGAGCTGGGAACAATAACCCCCCCTAATCCCCCCCCCTCGGTGTGAGTGTGTACATGGGAGCGTGCCCTCCCCCTCCCAGATGCATTGACCCTTTAGACCCCCCAGACTCTCCCCCTAGTAGCCCCCATCTGCCCCCCAAGCCTGGGGAGGGGGCAGGGCAGGTTGGGGACAGAGCCAGGGGGACCCCCCCGCAGCCGAGATACCCCCCCCATCCCGGAAGGGAGAGGGTTAAACACCATCAGCACCTATTTGGGAGGTAGGGGGGCGTTACCTGGAAGGTAGAGGCAGGTTTGCCCCCCATCTCCCTGCCTACAACCAGCGGTACAGGCAGGGCGAGTTTGGGGCTCCCCCCTCATAGACAACGAGGACACCCCCAAAATGCCCCCGCTTTGTTTAGCCCCGGCCTTAAAGCAAAGCAGGAGAGGTGTGTGTGTGGGGGTGTCTATGACTTGAGGGGAGGGCAGCACCCTATTTCTTCCTCATCCTGGTGCTGTAGGTGAGGCACCCACGGGGTGCCATGGCCAGACGTGTGCAGCACCCCAGGCCGCTTGACCCTTGCTTTGAGCATTGACCTCCCCATGCTCAAGGTCCTGGGGGTGTGTATATATATATTTATACACGGAATTACATATACACACACCAAAATCCATGTGTATACGCACCATATAGCTATATATATGTGGTGTGTGGTTAAAGCTAGAGGGACACGTTAAAAATGGCTCCCACCTCCCCAGCCCAGGTCGAGGAGCTGCAGATGGATGTCACCACTTTGGGAGGGTTTTCAGCTGCCTCAATTCGAGCTTTCCTTCTGATTTCTCTATCTCCATCTCGCCCTAAAGAGAGGGGCAGAGGAGGGAGGTGGGGTATTCCCTCCTTGTGCTTGATAACAATTATAGTTGAAAATCATAGCTTGCAGGGCATTGCCATATTTTACTTGATAACAATAAAAGTGACACATAAAGTTAACTGTTTATGTTTTATTTATTAGACTAAATGTGCCAGCGGTGTCGAAGGCTTTTGGCTGGTTGTTACAGCTTTTTATGGGGTTGTAAAACGCCATAAATCAGTCACCGCGAAATGGTCGGGGCTCTTTGTGCTCTTGGCTCAGAGTTGTGTTTGCGGTGGCTGCTGCTTCTTCTGGAGAGGAAAAGTAATAATGGGGGTTTATTTTGATGATTATCAGCCCCCCCCAGCCCCCAATCATTTGTTTTTTCCCTTTTTCCCCTCTTTTTTACCCCTTTATTTTTCTTCCCCCGTCTCCTTTCTTCTATTATTATTATTACTATTATTATTATTATTATCATCATCAAGCCCTGGCAAAGATCAAACCCCGCGTTTAACACTTTGTATCAACCCCCCTTTAGCAAATGCCATCAGGAGGATTTAATTAGGAGCGCCGCAATTAAGAGGAAAGCAGAACTTTCCAAGGCTCTGGCATCGCCCATATATTCCCCTAGAGACGAATTTGTGACTGGGAGACGCTCACACAAATTCGAGTCTACAGGGTACATATAGGCGACGGGGAGGGTTGGGGGGGGGCTGGACCCCCCCATTGGACACCAGCTCCGCATCCTTAGGGGGACCCTGGGTGGGGTTTTGGGCTCGATTTGGCCTTTTTTAGGCTTTTTGGGGCGGTGAGGTTTATTGAGGGGGGGATTTGCAGGGCTTGGCTAATTGCTGGCCCCAGTTCAGCGGCAGAGCCTGCTCCTTCCTAAAGTTGTAAATCCCGGGTTTACCTATAGAACCGCCTATACATCCACCTCTACAAAGTCAAATCCTTCCTCTTCCCACTGAGGTTTTGGGATAGGGAGCGAAGGAGGATGGGAGCTGCTTGGGGCAAAAAAAAAAAAGCCTCCGTGCTTAGAAATGTGTTCCGGAACCCAAAACATTGATTTCAATAGATCCAATAAATTCCTTTTCTCCAGCTATACTTCATTCTGCCCGAACACCTCAGCCTCATGCAGGGCTTTGACATTTATAGTTGAGCCTGATGCAACAACTTTATTCCAAGGCTGAGGGAATATTGAATAAAGATGGAGAGTTAATAAAGTAATTTTTACCTACGCACATCCTTCCTTCTCCCCCCGCCCCCCCCCCCCCTCTTTGAATATATGGGTTTCAATAAGCACCAGTAGAATAAATAAATATCCACAGGTAGTTCTCTTAAAGCTATGCTGGATGTTTAAATATATATATATATAATCATAAGAAGAATAAAGGGAAATAAAGCACGAAACAAACGGGCACCAATCAAAGCGCTGAATAATCCCAGGCGTGAAGGTCACAAACGGGGCGGCTCTGGACTCTGTCGCTTTCTTAACGGGGGCAACTCAACTTTATATCCCCCCCCCTTTTGCACCCCCTGTTTCCCACCTCAATATATCTAATTTTAAGGACTCGCTGCTCCATCCTCTCTTCCTGGGGTTGGTTTTTTTTGGGGGGGGTGCCCCCGCGTTTCTTAAAACAAACAACCCCCCCTAAAAATCAGACAGAAATCCTCCGGATTTCTCACAAAAGCACCCCCAAAAATGCCTATTTTCCTCTTTTTATTGTTTTTGCCTTAATATTTGCCCCCTCCCTTCGCTTTTGAACCGGAGTTTGGAGCGGTGCCGCCTGTTAAAGTGGTTGGATTTTGTATTTATTTAACACAATTCCCACCCCCCCCCTTCTTCTTTTTCGCTGTAAAATAAGTCTGCAGGGACGTGTGAAGAATAGTTGTACAAGAATCTGCCTCTTTTGTCTATAAAGCAGCCCTCCCACCGCTCTCCATCCCTCGTCCCCCCACCACCGTGCCGAGAAGCACTTTGGGGAGGGACAAAACCCGGGGAAACGCAGCACCTCGGCAGCGAAAAAAAGCAGCGAGAAAAGAAAAAAAAAGAAAGGCAGAAAAATTGGGGGGGAAAAATTAAAAAGGACTCATTTCGGGCTTTATTTCCTTCCCCTACCTCGGGCGAGGGTGGGAAATCGAGAACTGGTTACTGTCGCGGGGGGATTTTGAAGTACAAAGCGCCTTTTTGACAGTACTGAAGAAAAATCAGGATGCATTGTCTCTCCGGATTCATTGTGCTGGCTATTACCATACTGACCGTTTGGTAACCTGTACCGCGGCCCATTAGCAATCTGTGCTCTCCAGCAAAAAATGAAGTACCTATCTACTGGGGGTTTGTTATCCCGTGTTTCCTAAGAATAGGGAAAGCGAAGGGGAAAAGCTCGCCGAGGGTGAACTCTGCCTCCTTGGGATGCTGGAGTGGGGATCAGATTGGGAGCGGAGTTTTATTCCGAGCTTGGTTTAAGGTGATGATCAGCGCTGAGAGAACCAACACACACCACACACCCCCCATGTATTTAGTTATTATTTAAACAGTTGCATTCTCCCCGCCACAATCAACGCCAGATAACGAATGAAAGCCCCATTTTTCCTCCCAACTCGAAAGCAGCGAGGGCAAAGAAGCCCTTTTGCTTTTTTGTCCCTTCCGAACGCAAGCAGACAAGGTCTAATCCATGCAAAGGGATATGCAAATGGTTAATTGATTTTTGTTCTCCCCCCTTAAATCTGTTGTCAGTGAAAGTAATGAATCGACCTCAAACGATTTTAATAAGCAAGGGCTGTCACCCAAACTCCTGGCCTTCCCATTTTTCTTTGGAGCCTCTTTGCTCTCAACCAAACCCAGAACGTAAATATTTGTCCCTTCGTTTTAACGCCGTCAGAGATGAATCCCATCGCTTTGCGACAGAATCCCACCACATAGCAACTAAAATATGCAAACCAGGTTCTCCCTTCCCCCCCCCCCTTTTTCTTCCCCCCCCCCCCCCCGGAATTCAATTTTCTTCAAATCTCGTTGAAAGTGGCTTTTTAAAAAGTGGGCGCATTTTAATATTGGTGAGACAGCGTGACCTGAATTTCACCTCAACTGTTTGACTTGATCCAATAGGTCACTGCCAAGGAGTTATTGATGGGGGAACTCCATTGAAATTTCTCTCCTCACAAATGGCCTTTAGATCTTCTAGCGAGTTCAATAACTAGTTATAATGTAGAAGGGGAAAAATGAAGCCCAGAGGCAAACTAATTTGATGTTTCATTTTTATGCCGGAGAAATTGTTGGTTTTTGTTCCTCTCGGCCCCTCTCGGCCTCTTCGCCAAGGAGAGGGGGACCAAAACAAGAAAGAGAGGCGGTTGGAGCGAAGCCCCCTCCGCGCCGAAGCTTCTCTGGGCTACAAATAAGCCCAGGTTTTAGTTCGCGTTTAATTGATATCGGCGCTTCAACCCGAGCGCTCCTCGGGACTCGGTGGAACAGGAGCTCAGCAAGGGTGAAACTTGCTCCTTGGTAGGAAAGACACCTTTTTTCCCCCTTTTTTTGTCTTTTTATTATTATTATTTTCTTTTTCTTTTTTTCTTAATTTTTTCTTTATTTTTTCCTTCCCCCCATTTTTCTTTATCTTTTTCTCTTATTTCCTTTTACCCTTTTTCCCTTTTTTCCTTCCCCCCCCCCGCCCCCCCCTTCTTTCAGAAAGGGATCGTTTAAACCAAATCCACCAGTAACCAAGTGACACCTCTCCCCTCTCCAACTCCTCCTGCGGTTTAGCAGGACCCCGCAGCTCTGTTCCCCAGCACCCCCCCCCCTTTTATTCCCCAGATCACCCCCGTTCATGTGACCACATCTGGGCTCTTCCCTGATTTGTTGGCCTTGGGGAAGGTTTTCTCCCTTTTATTTCCTTCGAACCCATTTTATTTTAGGCTGAAAATCTTTATTGTAACTCGGGAGGGGGTTATTGGAGTAGGGGGGTTGTGAGAGGCAGAGGAGGACCCAGCTGGGGGATGCTTTTAAGTGATGTATATACAGGAGCTAAGATTTCTCCTTGACTTTTCATAGACAAAGCTGACTTTACACTGACCCACCGCGTAATTGCTGAACCCTGGGTTAAGTTGAAAAGAAAACATTGGGCTTGGATTGGGGAAAGGGCGTGTTTTAAGGAGGGAGGGGGGGAGAGAAAGTGCAAGTTGCAGGAGAAAGTGTCCAGGGGCTGCAAAGGGCCCATTAGCAGATCTATAGATGTTATTGTATGGGGTGGAAACACACACAAACTTCAGCCCGAGCCTCTCTGGTTGGAGAGAGCTGCTGCTTTCAGCGGTACTTAATGCTCTTACCCCATGGAAATCTTCCCTCGGGTTGACAATATGAACAATTAACGTCATCGTGTCCCCCCCAGAAACCCTTCCCCCAGACCCTCTCTGGTTCTAAATCCATTTCTGGGCTCCATAATCCCTCTGGATGGCTTAGGCCGGGAGAAGGGGACGGGAAAAGTTTCTGTGTAGGGGCAGGGAATAGAAATGAAGTGGCTTTTCCCCAAGAAAGAGTTAATCCAGCCCCAGCTGGAGGGGTTTAGGGGGGAATCTGGGGAAAGAGAAGCCCAGGCCCGCGGCTGCTGCGGAAGGAACGTGGCAAAGGTGGCTCAGCCTTCACTCGTAGAGATGCAGAGCCGCGGGCCTGGCTCCAAAGTGGGGTGGGAGGGGATAAACCGAGGGAAAACTCCCCCTTTTCGGTGCATTTTGAGTCCTCCCAAGCGAGGACTAAGCCCAGTTTTGATCGAGCTGCGCTCAGCCCTTTTTAACACCCTTTGCACCCTCTGGGTACGCCTCGGATCGATACCCAGCTGTCATTTAAACCTTTGGGTGTCCCTTCCTCTGGATGTAGGGCAATGTAGGGGGTAAAGAGGGATGGAGAAGGGGGTGACACGTGTGAAGAGGTGGGGGTAAGAGGGGGGTCCTGCCCCTATGGGGCCCGGCAGCATCACATGGAGGGCAGATCCCAGCCTCGCAGCAGATGTGGAAGGGACGGGATGAAGGGCAGGATGATTTAAAGTCCCGGTTTTATCGCCTCTCGGGCCGTGTTTTAAACTCTCCCGCTGTGTAAACACGCTCTTCAAACCCGACACGACCCAGATGCGCGCAGCTCCGCGCCCGTGGGCGCAATCCAGCCCTGACAGCAGCGGGGCAGAGGAATAGGGGCTTTATCTAGGGATAATTCTGCTCCTGGGAAGGGGAGAGAAGGATGGGGTCCCCTTCCCCACCCTCGATCACCCCTTCACCGAGTCATCAAATAATAATAATAATAGCAATAATAGTAATAATAATAGCAATAATAATAATGCCCCAGGAAGGCGACGCGGACACCCTGGAGCCCGGGAGACCCTTGTTAAGGTGGGAAATGCGAGATTTAATGCTTGGAAAAGATGCTCCCCGCTCCCTTTAATGTTTATTTATACTTTTTCTTTCACCAGGGTACTTTCAGTTTAATCTTTCGCAGTGCAATAAACTATTATCTTAGTTAATCCCCAAGGCGAATCCATCAAAACCTTTTAATAAAACCGTTTCCTGGCTTCTGCAGGGCTTCCAGCAACAGGAGCTGGGAAAGGGCGAGCCCCGGGGCGGGATTTTGGGGGGTATCCCTAAAAACCCCTGCTAGGAAAATGTGGGGAGAGGAGTCCCCCCCCCTTCCTCAGAGGGGTTATTAGGATTCTGGAAGCATGGGGAGCTGCGGGAGCCATCACTCACGGCCCCCGGAGCAAAGGGAGCCGGGCTGGAACAAGAGGAGCCGTGGGGATGATATAGAGAAGGAGGCCGGCAGCATCAATCCCGACCTGATAAGAAATCGGCTGCTTCCCCGAGGAAAAAAAAAGAGAAGAAAAAGAAAAGAAAGGGAAAAAAGGGGATAAAAAGAAAGGGGGGAAAAGGATTTTTTATAATAGGAAGCGGGAAAAAAGAAAGAAGGAAAAAAAGGGAAAAATCGCGGCCCACCAGCCTGGGCCGTAAAGGTTTGGGGAGGAAAATCGCCTTTTCCCAACCGTAAAGGTGCCCCCGATCCTTCAGATTTGCTGGGAAAACTGGGAAAGGTGAACTGATTGGGGGGGGGGGGGAGGCGGAAAGAGGGAAAGGGCAAAGCCCAAAGGGCACGGTGAGGGTCGCTGCCAGGAGCAACCTGGCGAGAGGTGGTGCAAACGGCAGGCTCACCCCCAAAATCCTTCTTTGACGTCCCGGACCTGACTTGAAACCTCGCGCTCGGGGCTGAAGTGAAGGATGAGGCGTTCGTGCCGCCCGCTGAAAGCTCCCCATAAAACAGAGGGTGGTTCATACTCCGCTTCCTGCCCCCCCCCCCCCCCCCATGACCCAGCCGAGGTTTTAAAGCTTCTTATTTCGCCACGATATTACAGAGAATTAATTTCGACAAAAGCCGGGGACCGCAGAGGAGCGGCCGCAGATGGGAGGTGTCAGCTTCAGTCTGCAGGTAAATACTTCCCCCCTTTCCCAAAGCTTTATCAAGTGAAAAGGGAAAGGCAAACAGGAAAAGTAAGGAAAATAGGAAAGGAAAAGCAGCAGGGAAAAGGGATTTTTGTTTGGACACACACAGACTCACGCACTCAATTGTTCCCCCCATTTCAAGCCCCACCTATGAGCTCCAGAGGGAGAAGAATCCCCCACACACACACAAGAGGGAAAGGGGGAGAGGGAATACATAGCCCTGAGAAACCCCTCAGGGCTCACCCCAAATCTCTCTTAGCACCGGGGTGGCTCTTTTTAGGAGGGAGGGGGATCCCAAAATCCCTTAGATCCCAAACTTGGGGGATATCTGAGGGAAGTGGGGTGTTCTGTTGGATCCTGGATCCCACTGAGGGCTGCAGAGGGGGAAAAGGGGGTACCGGGGGGACACATGAGCTACTTACAGGAACTCATCAAGCTCAGCCTGCAACCCGCTAATGAGGTCTCTAATAGAGGGATGCCCCCCCCCCGTTCCCCAAAGGAGAGGAAGGATCGAGCTTTGCAGAGGCTGTATTCCCCCTCAAAAGCTGTGCTCCTCCTTATTTTTGGTCTCCCTAAAGCTGTGGTCCCCCCCAAGCTGTGAACCCCCTCAGATCCATACCGAGGACGAATCTGCTGGAGGGTCGGAGGGATTGGGGGGGGGGGGGGGATCGGAAAGGCCTTCAAAATAATACCGGGATTCAGGGAATGGGGAGGAATTGGAGGGGTCCAGTGGGGAACCTTCTGTCTGGGGTGGGGGGAGGCAGAGTCTGGGCGGGGGGCAAAGCATGAGAAGGGATGAGAGGAAGAAGAGAGATGGATGGATGGATGGATGGATGGATGGATGGGAGGGAGGGAGGGAGGGAGGGAGGGAGGGAGGGAGGAAGGAAGGAAGGAAGGAAGGAAGGAAGGAAGGAAGGAAGGAAGGAAGGAAGGAGGGAAGGAGGGAGGGAAGGAAAGGAAGGGAAAGGAAAGGGAAAGGAAAGGGAAGGGAAGGGAAGGGAAGGGAAGGAAGGAAGGAAAGGAAAGGAAAGGAAAGGAAAGGAAAGGAAAGGAAAGGAAAGGAAAGGAAAGGAAAGGAAAGGAAAGGAAAGGAAAGGAAAGGAAAGGAAAGGAAAGGAAAGGAAAGGAAAGGAAAGGAAAGGAAAGGAAAGGAAAGGAAAGGAAGAAAGGAAGGAAAAAAAGAAGAAAAGGCAGAATAAATGAACTCAGGGATCGAGGTGTACTCGCCAAGCCCCCGAGTCTGACAGCAGGGACACCCCCACTGTTCGTTGCCGTGGTGGGGGGGTCTGGTGGATGAAAATGCCCCTGTTTCCTTCCCCCAACAGATCCCCCTCGTCCCCTGCCACCCCCAGTGCACTCTGCGGAAGATGGGAAGTGTCTTGCAACCCGAATCACTTCCATGCAAGCCAAAGCCAGCCTCAGCCTCGCACGCTGCGGACTCCTTCGAGTCATGTTTATTTTTCCTAAACCTACAGGAAATAAAATGTCATTTTTCCAAGCGGGAAGAGCACACACACACCCCCTTCCCAAACTAACTCCAGCAAACTCAACTCCTGCCCTGGGCGTGAATAAATACCGGAGGTCAACAGTAGCCGCTCTCCCTTCCCTGGTGATTACTTTACTGCTGAGAGGGAATCAGAGGAATCTGCTAAGTGCCAAGCAAACATTCAAATATCTCGGTCTCTGTTTATGTAAGTGCGTGTGTCTGTGCGCGGCACCCCCAACCCCCCCTGGACCGCGCATCTGCGCATCCGTACCCATTCACACACACCCAGGCACTGCGTCCCGGGGTGGGGAATATCCATACGCACACAGCCACAGCCCGAGGAAGAGAAGGTCGGATAAATTCTATCTAGGCGGAAATAAATCGGGGTGTATTTAATTCCTGGTCAAATCGTGTTGCTTTGACTGTAACGAAGAGGGAAGAGTTGGGATAAGGGGATAATAGAGGTTGCATCCAGAGGGAAAGTGGTTGGGGTGTTTGTTTTCTTTCTTCCTAAAAGCAGGAAAGGTGGATGGGGAGGATGGGTATTCCCAGTTCCTGTTGGGAAAAGGGGTCGCGTCTGCCAGGGAAGAGAAAAATCGCAAATCAAGGGGAAAAAGAAGAGGAAAAGGGAGGGGAACAAAACAGAAATCGATAACTCGGGATTCAACTCTTGGCCGGGAAAACCCAGATCAAAACATCATTTGATAGCAACGCGCTCGGAGGAGTGGATAATAAATCAATAAAATCAATCCATCAATAGGATCTGCAGGGACAGGCCGGGGGAAAATGGGAGGTGATGGGCAGAAACTCTCTTCCCCACCTCGGGCAAAAGACAAAACCACCCCAGATGGATGGAAACATCGGGTTGCACCTCTTCCAGCCGGATTTCCTCCGTCCACCCTCCAATCATCCCTATTTTTTCCCAGCTCCCATCTGGATGCGAGGAAATTCTATTCCCCAGAGTCATTCTCTGGACTTTATTATTTGTTTCTCCCGTCCAATTATGCAGAAAATGATTTTTTTCCCGTTACAAAGAGCCGTTTCTTATCAACGCTGCATTGTTTTAATCCCGTCATTCCCACAACAGAGGGCTGGGGATGGATAGTGTGGATATTCCCGGTCGCACACAGAAACGCGAGCAGCCTCTACATTCGAATTAAATGAGATCTGAGCGAAAAGCCCGAAATACCCCGAAGAAAAGGCCCCAAAGCCGGCATTTATTTTTCATGCCCCAACATCCATCACCGGGAGGAAGAGGTCGGAGGGGAAAGAAAAAGCCGAGTTTTACATCGGACGCCAAGAACTTTCTTCTTCTCGCCAATTCCATGGTCCCCCCACCCGGTCTTTCTGTCACAACCAGCCTCGACACACGTAGGAGGGCACCCCCTTCCCCTCCAGCCAGCTCTTGGGGTCCCCCCAAATCCTCTCTTCCCGTTTGGATGCTT
This sequence comes from Myiopsitta monachus, assembly GCA_017639245.1. Taxonomy (NCBI): domain Eukaryota; kingdom Metazoa; phylum Chordata; class Aves; order Psittaciformes; family Psittacidae; genus Myiopsitta; species Myiopsitta monachus. The sequence continues at coordinate 2,006,025 of CM029939.1, read as the reverse complement.
CCAGGTTTTGAGCGATTTCGGGTAATCCCAAAGCACGTTATTTAAATGAGCCTTGCAAGGACTTTCCGTGCGGTTTGGGGTCATGGGGTGATGGGATCCAGAGGTTCCAGGGGATCCCCCAAACCTCTGCGTGTTCCCAGCTCCACAGGCTTGGAGCTGCCCGAGTTTTTGCGCCTTTTCCCACTATCGACGACCTTAATAAATGGGCTCATTCTGATTTTTAGCATTTTTCCCTTTTCCAAGCCCGCAGGACCTGCACAATCCCGAGAGGGGGAGGAGAAGAGGACACTAAGACCCCAGATGCCCCCCGATAAGAGCCCTGAACCGGGGACAGTGTCTTTATCCCACTATAGTGGGGACATCTTGCTGCTCGGTGGGGGGATGTGAACAAAATGCTGATGATTTCTCATGATATAGGGCCCTATAGAGCCCTATAGATCCCCATTGCTCTATAGGGCTTAGGTAGATGGATCAGATGGGGGGTGGGGAGCACATTCCCAGTGGGATTGAGGGGACAAATTAATCTCCATCTCTGCGATGGAGACTAAAACACAACCCCGGCCCTGATGCCAAAAGTGGGGTCCTAAACGGGACAGTAAGGGCTGGGGGGTGGTTTCACAAGGCCTCTTCAGAACAGCAGCCTCCCCCCCGGCACCAAATCACTGACATCCACCGTCTGACCACAGCAAAACTCCCCCGGACACCCCCAAATGAGAGTCCCTGAATAAAGCACTGGGAGAAGGGGCTTAAATCCCCACACTGCCTCCGCTGCCAAAAGGAGCACAGATCCCAAGGGGCTGCCTCAGGGCTGTTGCCTTGTTGGGGGGGGGGGGGGGGGGAATTGAGCCTCTGAAGGCTCTGAAGAGGAAAGGATTTGGGGGTCCCGAGGTGTTCCACTATGTCATTGCCTCCCAGTCCATCCTATCCCCAAAGGTGTTGCCTGCACAGTGGGGCACAGCACCCCAAGATCCCTGAGGGACAGAGGGGGGGTCCAGCCCTGGCTGCAAGGGGGTCCCCCTCCCTGCAAAGAAGCTGCTGGGAGGGGTTTAGTCCCTTCAGCACCCACAAAGCTCCTCCAGCACCCACAAAGGAGTTTGCACACATGGATATGTGGATGTTTGCATGCATGAAAGGCCTTGCATGCGCACATGCGCTTGTGAGTACATGCGTGTGCATTCACATTGCCTGCTGTGTGTTGAACAGGTGGGCACATGTGTGTGCATTTGCGTGTCTGCGCAGCACGTGTCTGTGCCTATGTGGGTGCATTCGCATGCTGGCCTGTGTGCACACACATGTGCACATGTACATGGGTGTGCTTCCGCATGGATATAGATGCATGTGCACTCCCGAGTGGAAATTCCTCCAGATAACTCGTGTCATAGTGGGAATCTGCAGCCTCTGTTCCCTGTGCTGCCTCCCCCCCATATAACTCCTGTGTCCCCCCCCACCTAGGAGCATCCCCCCTAAATGCCAGGCCTGGGATAACATCAGGATGAGGCCTTGTGGAAGGGGGGGCCCACAAATCTAAGCATCTCTTCGCCCCCAGGAGAACAATAGAGGCCCGGCAATTGTCTAGATAGGATGGGGAGGGGGTGTCCCATTGTTTACAATGGGTCACCCTCCTCATGGGGGGCACTCCGGGGTGGGAGCCGGAGAATGAGGTCACCCCCTCCAATTCTCCGCCAGTTGCACCCCCCTATTGCCCCCCTCAACTCGGTTTCTTGGGGAGGTTTGATCCCAAGGCCCTGCCGGGGTACAGGGTAGGTGTCCCAGCACCCCAAAGGGGTCCCTGGAGCGGCTCCCCCACTCCAACTGCCACATAGACCAGCTAGATGCCCCTTTCTCACGCATGACCCCCAACTTCAGACACCCCCATTTCACCACCACCTCCCTTAAAGCGAAGGGGGGATCCACCTTCTTCACAGACCCTCTTCCTCCCATCATGGGGTCCCCCCACGAGTGTCGTGGGGTCCCTCATGGAGCCACCATTCCCCCCACTCACCTGCCCGCCCCCCCCCCCCGCCCTGTGCAGGCCCCTCCCCGCCCCATGGACCATTTCTATGTCTCCCCCTTTATATTTATTTAATTCATTCCTTTCCTTTTCCCTTCTTCCCTTTGCAAATCCCAACTCTCCCCAAACACAAATAACCCCCCCAAGCCCCCCCCCCCAACAACTCAGGGAATGAAACTTAGGGATGCGCCCAGCCTACCCTCAGGCTGTACCCTGAGGGGAGGGGGCCGGCGGATGGGGATGAGTAGGTTACCAGCCAAACCAGTAATACATAGACTTCCCTTGGCCTTATCTCCTCTCCAGCAGCCCTGGGGATGCAAGGAGGCCGGGGGGGGGGGGGGGGGGGGAGAGCGGAGATTGCTGCAGGATAAGATCCTCGCCTGCAGCATTCCCTTTGGGAAAATTCACATTCCAGCTCGCACGCAACCCCCCCCCCCCCCCCCCCCCCCCCCGTTTTCCCACGCAAAAAAGGGATTTCAAAAACGTTGCCTAAGAGAGGGTGAGAAATGGAAATCACTAAAATAGGTGGAAAAAGAAAAGGGAATAAAAGGAGAGTTAGGAAGGAGCAAACTTACGGGGGAGGTGCTGCTCCGGCCGCCGCGCTCCGCACTAAGCGCCTTGTCCCACTGTCCCAGCATTAAACAGCTCTAGCAGCTGCGATGGTGGACAGTTAAGATTATATATGATGTAAATATATTGTGGGTTTGTCAGCTCCCCCAAACCATAAAACTTAGTTTAATGACATCACGTGCTCCCTGAGAGCCATTCAGGGCTTTTGCTTAGGGCCATCCACATAAATAACCTTCAAAAGTTTTAAACTACTAAATTCACATAGAAGGCATGAGTATTTCTGCTAATGTTCTGATGTTCTCGGTGAAACTAAAAGAGCTTTGCTTTTCTCCATCCAAAAACCCATGAAAAACCAAGGGAAACAAAATAATATCTTGGATTTTTTACATATATAGATACATATAAAGGAGCTTTGGTTTGTTTGTTGGTTTTTGTTTTTGGTTTTTTTTTTGGGCCATTTTAAGTTCTTACGGGGGTGACACGGATGACGGGGCAAGGTAAGTCCTTTTCTATTTCCTTCTTGAGTCTTTGGGAAGGGATCGAGCAGCCGAGAGGGGAAATCAAAAGGCAAATCCCAGCCAGCACCAGCAACAACATCCACCAAACACCCAGCACCCCCCAGCAAGATGCCCCTTAGAGAAGAGGGGAGTGAAGGGTGCAGAGAACCCCCCTGACCCCTCTCTCCCCCCTCCCCGGGGCAGGAGAAGCCCATAATTAATCATAAGTAGCCGCACTCTGCTCCGCAGGGTGGAAACGAGAAAGTTTGAGGTTTAAAGTGGGGGTTTGGGGATTGTTTTGGGGTTGTTTTGGGGCTTTCCCCCCTGCTCTGGCAGATAAAACACGCGTGGTCTGGAGCTGCTTAACCCTTGCCTTGACAACCCCGAGCTGCCTTGACAGCTTGCCGGTGAAAAAGGCGAAGGAAAAAGGTGTTAAGAGTGCGAAATGTAATCAGAATCCAAGATAATAACCCCGAGAGGCTGCAATAATCCCGGGGAGAGGGAAGGGAAGACGTTGCTTAAGAGAAAATTGAACGGAATAACGAGCAATTACCAGCACACGCCAAGAGGGTTTTGTGCCTGAGCAACCAGGCAAGAGATTGACACAGCGTGGGGAAGAAATAAAACCCGGAATATAGATAACGATAATAAAAAGAAGAGACGATCGGGATGGTTCCTCAGCCCCCCTGAAATCACGCCAGGCCCTCCACGAGTGGGCAGCCCCTCGTGTCCAGGCAGCAGAGAAATAGGCGAGGGGAACCTTGCTTGCTTTTGCAGTATTTCACCCCAAATGACAGTTAAGAATGGGGAAAAAATGAGTGAAAAAGAGGGGGGTTTGTGCTGTTAAGCGACACTCCAACGAAGTATCTTTACAGCTCGCAACTCGCCAAACAAGCAGACCCCCATCAACCCACGGATACCGAGCATCATAAGGATTAAATGAAGCCCCCGGAGCTGGGAGGGGTGCCCCACTTGAGCACGCTGTGCTAATTGTACCCCTAAAAGCCCCCGAGCCGCTGCTGGCAGCAGCAAACTTTTGTTTTGCCGGTTCAGGAAATTGTTCCGTTGTTTCCCGTGTGTAAAGGAAATCCTATAAAGTTTTATGGAGCTTATTGGCTTCTCCCGGCGTTTGTTTTCGCCTGTAAATAGCTGCGAGACACGGGAGGAGCCACCCCGCATGTCTGGGAAAAAGAATATATAGGTTGAGCCCTATGCAAATCTCAGCTCGTAGAGACACCATAGACGCACCTCTCCGTACACGAGTGGGTTCGGAGGGGGTCCCCCCACCCTCTTCCTCTTCCTCCTCCTCCTTTAGACCCTCCACGATGGTTTTTTTTGTGTGGTTTGGGTTGCTTTTTTTCCTCGGCCCCGCGCCTCTGCCATATGGCTGTAGGTACGGAGGAGTCCATATGGACCCAAGTGTTAGCTCCCGGGATGTATGGATCCCCTATGGAAGCGCGTTTCCATCCCAGAGGTAGAGCCCATGTGTTCTGCATTAGGCCCCTCCACCTTAGCAGTGACAGAAAATAATAGATACGTATCTATATTAACATATATATAAACTAAGATATATTTCTAAAATTAGATATAAAAATATATAAATAGTATATGGAATAATATATAATGTTATATTGAAATAAAATCTAATTTATATTAAATAATAGAATATATGTAGATCTTAAAAAGCAATATAGATACACGTAAAAGCCAAGCAGGCGGGTGCAGCCTCTCTTCTACCCCTGCAGCCTCCTTAAAGGCTGCTCCCTTCTAGATGAGTGGGGTCAATAGGGCCTGGTGCCATCACTCAATAGAGACCCCCACCCCAGTCACCTCCAGTCAAGCACTGGGACCTCCTCCCTCCATTCAGGTGCTGCCCAACCCGCAGCAGGTGGAACATTTGGGGGGCAAAAGTAATTTTATCCCAAGTATTGGGGAGAAGAGAGAGAGGAGAGGGGAGAGAAACAAGGAGAGAAGGTCATTTTAATCCCATATTCCGATTAAAATGCCATCTGCCATGCGAGGAGCCCAGCCTGGAATGGAAAGCCTCAGCTAAATAAAGGAAGATAGACAAATCCGAGCTGGGACAAGGAGCAGCTCACCTTCCTCAGGGCCCAGCCAGCGCTTAATCACTGAACTAAATCCCCCTTTCCCCCCTTTTCCCATAGTCTGGGAAGTAGGAAAAGCAGCACCTACCTTTTCCAGGGTGGGAGGAGAAGGATGCTCTAAGCTAAAGCATCCCTTCCCCCTCCCTGAAAGCTGCTTTGCTTTAAAAGCACTAACTGATAACATTTCCAAAGCAATACTTTGCCCAAAGAAAGCTGTTCCAAGGCAGGGCAAGGAGCACAGAAATATCTGCCCAAGCTTTTGGAGTATTCACCATTTATTCCATATGACCAAAATAGAAGTTTCATCGCCCTTTCACAGACGAAACGACAACCCATAAATATACCGCGTACACCACTGGGGAGGGTCAGAAAGAAAAGAGGTTCCTGCGATGGACTGAATTTAGACGGAGATGTACAAATCGGGGTTCGCCTTGGGTGGGTTTGGTTTCTTGTTTAATATAGAGCTTAGCATTTAGCAAATCCACATGAATTACGCAACAAATAAATACACAATAATATTAAGTCCAGAGGGTTGGTGTCCCCCCCCCCCCCCATGCTGCATTTTCCTGCCCGGAGATCCGCGCAAATCAGTGTCGTCCCCCCCCCCTTAGCCCCTCCTAAATCCATTCATTTCTTTTATATGCAAATAGTAATAAAATGATGCCATCCGCGTCCCGAGGGAAGTGCAAACGCACCCCCCCCCCTCCCCTGCCCCTCTGCGGGGTTCAGAGGTGCGGTTTAGGGGTTCCCAGCCTCGGCTGGGGGCAATACTTCCCCTCCCGAGCAGAGAGGGTAAAACCAAGGGCCAGAGCATCTTCCCTGCGCAACTCCAAGCAAAGCGACCAGCAGTTTCCTTCTCCCATCAGGGCGAGCAGAGAGCGAAGCCGGGACTTTACAAAACTCACCGGGTTTAGGGCTTTTTATCTCCCCCCCCCCCTTTATTTTCCTGGGGTTTTTTGCCCTTCTTCACCAGCTCCTTTTTCCTTCTCCCTCTGAATATGGCGATTTTTAGAGCTGAGAGGACACCGTCAGCCACCCCGCGGATTTCTCTTAAAGCTTTTTGGTTATTTTGTCCTTTTCTTGGCAATTTCCCCCCAAAAACCAGCGCACAGGTTAGGACACTTCATAGCAACCTAAGGAGCGATACACTAAATCTTTGCATGAAGCTAACAGCGGGGTTGGAGTTCCCCCCCCCCCATTTTTGCATACTAATAAGAGATCTCCTTTGTCTGAGGGATGCGTGAGGGTAAGGACCAGAGTCCAACAGCAGCTGCCCCCCTCCCCACCCCAAAAATCAAAGTTTCCTCAAGGTAGCTTCCACCAGAAGTGATGGGAAGGGGGGGGGGGGGGACGGACACAAAAAAGCATCAACAAGGGGAAAAACCGAATCAACTCAAAGCAGGGGACCCCCCCCCCCCCCATCTTCTGCAATCCCACCTAAAGAGCCTCTTTGCTTTTCAACTTGGAATCTTTCTTCCACTTCATCCTCCGGTTTTGAAACCAGATTTTGATTTGTCTCTCGTTCAGGCAGAGGTTGTTGGCGATCTCAATGCGCCTCCGCCGCGTCAGGTATCTGTTAAAATGAAACTCTTTCTCTAGTTCCAGAGTTTGGTAGCGGGTGTAGCTGGTTCGGGAGCGTTTCCCATCCGTTTCTGAGGGGGGAAAAGACATAAGGATAAAGGGCAGACACCGCATGGAAAACCACAGCAATTTTGGGTGGATTTTAAATCGGTTTATTATAGTTTCTTTATACGGTAAAACCCGGTTACAAATCTAGGAAGATACAGAAGTTTGCTGCGGGCACGCAGGGAGTGAAGTAGTCCTGAAATCCTTCATCCCCCAACACCTTCAGCCCCCCAAGTCTTCTCCTTCCCTCCCCTCCAAAGCCCAGATCAAACGCATGTAGATGAGCCAGAAGTGAACCTGTTTCCTCTCAGACAATAAGGAAGTGTACGAAGAAGGGAAATATCTTTTCTTGGGGATCTTGTCTTTTTATTCCCCCCCACCTCGCAGCCCTGGGAAGGTGAAGGGGGAAAATCTCTCCAGGCTTTCCCTTCACCTTCGCTTCTGGTGTCTCTTTTTTTTCCAGCTCACCCTCAAAGAACATGTGTATTTCCAGTTATTTTTAACCCCCCCTTCCCAAAAAAATGGAATATTGCCTTTTATACACGTTTTGTTTCTATGATCCAATTATGCCGTCATAAATTTGGGCGTATATAGCCTCTAAGCCTTTTAGTGGACAGTTTTACGAGCAATTGATGCCTTAGTCGTAAAATTTACGACCTCAGGTTTTTTATTATTTGCCCCGTATGGCCTATAAAAACCCAAGGCAAGGAAAAAAAAAAGGAGGAAAAGAAAAAAAAGGAAGAAGAAGAAGAAGGCAAAAAAAAAAAAAAAGATCCTGTGAAACAAAAAATCAAGAAGCGAAAGTTTTACCATGGCTCATGTGTAGTTTGGTCATCCAGGGGTAGATTTGTGGAGGTTGATGCTGCTGCAGTTGGGGTCCTCCTTGTTGTGCTGTTTGCACCGGCTCGGCTTTGATTTCACCCGAGCTCTTAGATCTCTCCTCCAGCGCCGGGTTAGCGCTCTTCTGGTTGTAAATCCCGGGGTTTAGGGATGCTTGGTCGTCTCTGGCTAGAGGATGCCCTGAAGAACCCATGACCGTGCAAGAAGGTCGCTCGGGGTTAGCTCGGGGGGCTGCAGACATGTCCGAGCCCAGGGAGGCGGCAGCCCTGGCGGAGGGGAGGGCGATGCTCGGGTCCGAGCCGCTGCCGCGGTACCTGGGCGGCGGGACCCCCGGCACACTTCCATAATTTCCATAACTTTGCATGGCATAGGCAGGAACGGGGGGACTTTGCTTATAAAACGAATTGGCGACGTAAGAACTCATGGCGGAGGAGGGGAGGAAAAAGAAATAATAAAAAAGAGGGGGGGGATTTGGGGAGGGGGATCTTTTCCCTCTTCTTTTCCTCTTTTTTTCTCCTCTTTTTTTATTTTTCTTCCTTTTTTCCTTCCTTTTTTTTCCTCTTTCCCCCTTCTTTTCCTCTCCTTTTTACCTTTTATCTTTTTTCCTCCTTCTTCCCCCTCTTTTTTTCCGTTTTCTTCTCTTTGCCCTTCTCTTCTCCTTCCCTTTTTTCCTCTTTCCCCTTCTCTCTTTTTCCTCCTTTTTCTAATCCTTTTTTCACTTTTCCCCCTTTTTTCTCCTCTTCCCCCCCTTTTTTTCTCCTTTTTTTCCTCTTTTTTCTTTTTCTTTTTTTTTTTCCTCTTCCCCCCCCTTTTTTTTCCCCTCTTTTTTTTTTCCAACCGCTTTGATTTAGGGTGATTTGTGGCCCTTTGAAGTTCAGGGGTGGGGGGGCCGCGTTTTTTGTTCCTCCTAAAGTGCAGAATTTATAGGTGGGGGGATTCTTCCCTTCTTTTTTTTTTCACACCACCCCCCCCTTCTCTCCGCGCTGCCCAAATATGGGATATTTAAGTGGCGTCACGTGACGGCGCCGGCCACTCATCCATTTCCCGTGATGACCCCGGGGCGGGTTATCGATGGGCGCCCGCGGAAGGCGCCGGGGGTGCGCGGGGGAGCGCGGGCGGAGCGCGCCGCGGGACGGCGAGGCGGCAGCGGCACCTAGCGCTGCTCCGCGGCACCGCACCGCTCCGCGCCCCCCGCGGAGGGAGGGAGGGTGGTTAGGAAGGGGGGGAGGTGGGGGGCAGCGCGCAGGCTGCCTCCGAGCTCCCTCCGCGCAACTCTCCGCGATTTTCAAACCCTTTTAAAAAAAGACTATGATTCTTGCGCGCGTTTTTGCGCGCTTCTTCCACCTCAAAATAGCAGCTGGGAGGGAAAATAATCCCCCCCTCTTTATTTTGGTGTTTTCGTTTATTTTTGCCTCTCTTTTCGGTGGTGCAGCCGGGAGGGGAAGCAGCAGCAGCAGCGCGTTCCCTCCGCGGCATCTTGAATTCCTTCTGGGTTTAAATGAATTTAGTTTTCAACCGCTGGCTGGGCAGGAGGCAGCGCAATCCCCGCGCTGTTTGCCGAGGTTCTGGGGCACGGTGGCGGCCGGGGACGCTCCCGAGGGTTCCGCAGGGGCTGTTGGATGCGCCAAAGTTTACATTCCTGTTACCTTTCCCCCCCCTTCTTTTTTGGGCGATTTATTGCTGGCAGAAGCCTGGATCTTCCTTGTCTGCTGCTGCCTGGAGAAACCAGCCCCTCTCTTCAAAGGGCACGGCGGAGGGGAAATAAATACCTTCAAATCTGAATCTCCAGCCCTCCCTTCTGCTGCGGATTGGGGAGGGGGGGGGTAGGGGGTGAAGGGAGGATGGGCCCCCCCCTCCAAGCCCGCTCTGCGCTTTGCCCCGCGGACCTGAGTGCGGTTTCTTTCTATTCCGTCTCCATTCACCAGCCAGAGAATGCCTTGAATGCGCTGGGTGTTACATATCGCCTTCCTCCTTGCTATAGGCGCTGAATTACATACGTGTGGCTCTGGAGATATGTTTGAGTTTGCCTTTTTTTCCCATTTTTTGTCCTTTTTTTCCTTTCATTCCAACTGGTTTACACCCAGGGAGCCTCCTGCTCCCTGCCCAGGTCGTTACCCTCTTGCAAAACGCTCTTGGCTGCTGCTCGTTGGTGCTGTTTGCTTGTTTTCTTCCCTTTCAACAGACATGTTATGGGGGTTTTTTGCCGTCTTTCCTGCGCCTTGCAAAAATCGCCTGCACATTCCAGGCTGGAGACAAGCAAAGGATGGGCTGAAAAACCTCCCCAGGCTGCTTTTTTTTGAGCTGGTTTTTTTTTTTTTCCTTCTTTTTTTTTCTTTCTTTCTTTCTCCTTTTTTATTATTATTTTCTTCCTGGTTATGGCCACTTAGCACCAAATCCTGGTTGTTTCATTAGAAATATCTCGAAGGGAACTAAGTTGCTTCCAGGGAAATATCACCCCTGGCTATGCGCTACCTATTGAACAGCCCAGTAAATATGAGAGCAGTGACAAAGAGGCGAGAAAAATGCAGATTTCTTTCATCCAGCCTTCGCAATGGTTTATCCGAGCCTGCGATCCACAGCAGCAGGGTTTGTTTCCCAGCGTTATATCCACAATTTCCGTTCTCCTAAGGATGACTTTCTGGATTAAAGTGGCTCCCCCCCCTCCCTGGAAATGTTTATTGGGTCGAAATCAGTCGGGGGAGAGGAGGGGGGGGGGGGATGGATGTGGGTCCTTCCGCAGAGCTGGGGGAATCTCAGCTGCGTAGAGCTAAAATGAAATCAAAATGACCATAATAAAAAGAAGCAGAACCTCTGACCTGGTGTTGGACTGAGGAGGGTGCAATAAGAAATATATACTGGTTTGAACTTTGGAAATCCATTTTTAATCATGAAGCGAGAGGTATGGCATCGATTCCTGATGCCACCGAACAATACAGTAACAAGACCAATTCAAGGAGACAAAGCAAAATGTATCTTTTTCCTCCCCTTTTCCTTTCGTTTTTTTTTTTTTTTTTTTGGGAATACTCTTGAAAGAGAGAGGGACGGAGGAGGGAGGAAAAGGAGAGAGGGAGCTGATGCTTGCTTTCTTCAGGAACAACACACAGAAGATAAGTGAACTTTCTAACAGGCTGTTACCAACACGCAAGGTTTCAACTGAAGCTCAGAGGCCATTCTATAAACTTTAAAAATAATATTCAGATTTTATTAAATACTCAACATAGTCCTCTGGACATGACCTTTATACATGAGGGTGTAACACAAGAATTGATTTAATTCTCCTTTTTTTTTTTTTTAATCTCTTTTATTATTTCTTTATTTTGATTTCTTCCTTTTCTACCGCTATAGAACTCCATTCACTTTATACCGTGGAACATTACAGTGCTAAACATAAATATAAATACAGGTACCACAAACACAGTTAAAAATATTCACACAGAAACTGTCACAGTTTGTAGTATGCAGCGATGAGCCCAGGTATCTGCTTAAATACAAGGAGGATGCTCTTGAAAATGCGATATTTGGGTGGAAGGAGCTTTTGGCAGGGAAAATCTGATTTTTCACCAGGGGAGGAAGAGCTGCTCTGCCTGGGGGGAGGAGAAGCGACTGAGCAGGGGCCGACCCGGCGCAGCGGAGGGTGGATGCCCAATTTTTTTTTTGGGGGGGGGGGGAAGGAAGGGATGGGAGAGGAGGAGGAGGAGAAGGGGGGTGTGGAGTGTGTGCGGCTTGAAACAGTCTTATCCCGAGATAGATAAATAGGCGATGGCGAGATGGGTGTGCGGGGGATGGGGTCACTGGGAGGGGGCTGTGTAGCGACGGGGGGGGTGTCCGCATTTCCACCTTAGACCTTAATTTTTTTTAACACCCCCATTATTATTTTTTTTTAATATTTTTTCCTTTTTTTTCCCTTTTTTTTTTCTTTTTTTTTTTTTTCTGCTGTCGTTATGTTTTTTGTTTTTGTTTTTTTTTTTAACGTAGCCAAACATTGTGCCAGTGATAAATACGGGTCTGGAGGGGGTTGGAGGGGGGGCGGGGGGGGTCCTGCCACCGAGCTGTCACTTTTTCACTCCTTCTGCTTCTCCTCCTCTGTCTCTTCTCGCTTCTCCTCCTTGGCCAAGCTGTCGGCGGCGGCTGCGGCGGCGCCCCCCCCCGCCCCGGAGAGGGTTGAACTCAAATTACTTTCTTTTTTCCATTTCATCCTCCGGTTTTGGAACCAGATTTTAATCTGCCGCTCCGTCAGGCACAGAGCGTTGGCGATCTCGATCCGCCTTCGCCGGGTCAGGTACCGGTTGAAGTGAAATTCCTTCTCCAGCTCCAAGGTTTGATAACGGGAATAAATCTGGCGGCCCCGCCGGCGGTCGGCCCCGTAGCCCACTCCTAGGGATGCCGAGACAAAACAGACTAAAAATCGTCAGCCCGGGAGAACGCGGAGGGGGGCGGAAAACCACCCCACACCCGCGCAACCCCTCCGCCCCTGCGCAGCCCCGCGCCCGCCCCGCTCCCCCTCCCCCCCCCCGCCTGCCCCTTTCCCAGCACACCCCCCACTGTAAAAAAATATTAAATATCTCTGTTTTTTCCCCCCCCCCACAATTAAATTAACGCAGCGTTTTCTCCCGGGTCATTTTCTCTCGGGATGCTGCTCCAACACACCCCCCCCTTTTCTTTTTCCCACATTATTCCTGCCAATTGGAAGATTTGGGGGGGGATGGGGGAGCTCCCCCCGGCCCCACTTCTTGCGGGGACCCCGCCAGCGCCGCACTGTCCGCACCCGTCATTAAAACTTATTTTTACCCCTCTAATCCATTAAAACTTATTTTTACCCCGGTAATATTTTGTGCTTAACTCCCGAGCAGAGCTCGCTGCACTTTATTATAGATATTTTACACTCTCGAAGTCTTTTAATTAGAAAGAGCATAACAAGCCATATTTGCTTGCAACAACTTAACAAATAAAAGGCCTGTAGCTGCAACTGTGAAGGAGCTATATTATTGTTTTTATGGGGCCATAAAAAGTCGCTCAGCCTGTTCTGCTAGGGAGAAGGTCGTAAAGATGGTTCAGTTTATTTAATTTATATCTCCGAGCTGTAAAACTTACCACTGTGGGAGTTCATACGCTGCATCCATGGGTATATTTGAATGCTAGTTTTTTGTTCTTGCGAAGTGTTCCTGTTTTGGTCACTGGTAAAATCCTGTGCGATTGATGTCTGTGTATTATGTCCCATAGAATTTTGCCTGCAGCTAGAAAGCATGTCTTTTTCTTGGTAAAAAGCATTAGATCCATAGTCATAAGGTCCTCGGCTGGAGCTAAACACAACATTATCTTGCGGTGAATAAAACGGAGAAGAATAAATCCGGTTTTGAGCAACGGCTGCTCCATAAGTAGAAAAATGCCTGACAGGGTCATAGGCAGTTGAATTGAGGGCTACGTTGGGAAGCACCTCTTGGCCACTGGTTAGATGGCAGGATAAAGATGGGTTTGTAAAATAGGAATTCATATCGTCCTCTACACCTGGCTGTGTGATTTCTTTAATATTTATTTCTGTCTCCAGTTTGTAGTCTGAACTAGATTGTTATAGGGAAGGCTCTGCTCCAGGACAGACAAAATGACAAAGTCAGCTGACCCGGGGGGAGCCAATGGGGAGGCGGGTGTCAAAAAGGGAAAAAATTGCTTTTGCTTCTGTTGATTCCCTAGTTGAAACTAAGTGGGCATGGAAAGTAAGTCCTGCACCCCCAAACCCCCCCCAGCACCCCCGGGGCGCCGGGGGATGGGGAGGATGCGGTGGGGAGGGGAGCGCTCCTGGGCTGGGGATCCTGCTTGTGGCTGAAGGGGGGGGAAAGGAGGGGGGGGGGGCAAATTTCTTAAGCCAGGCTTAACTTTTCCTCCCCACCCACCCCCTTTCTCCTTCACCCCCCTTTTCTGCTAATGGTCACTGAGGTTTGGAAGCACCGTCTGTGTGTCTGAGCGTTATGGGGCTTGTGCTTTGGGGTTGTGGTGCGTGTGTTGTTGTTGTGTTGGGTGGGTTGTTTTAAGCAATGTTTGCTTAATATCTTGTAATAAAATAGCTCAGAATTCACAGTAATAAATCTCAGATGTCCACAGAATATTAAGCCATAAATTACCCTCTGGGTTTGTTTTTTTTTTTTCTCCTTCTCCTTCTTGTTCTCATGTAGCATTGGTCAATATTATGGAATCAAACGGTTGTGCTCCTGATGAGAAAATATTACATAAAGAGAGGGGGGAAAACATGGCGACTTCTGAATCGATAACGTGTTTCAGAGCCTTCCCAAACTGTGTCTTGGGGAGGGGAGAGAGGGGAGAAAGAAAGACATCCAGCAAAGCAACACCCAACATTGCAAACTCACGTTAGCCTGGAAGTTAGATTTCTCCTCGAGTTTGACATTTCTCCCCTCAAAGGTTTCCCTGTTCATTCTCAAAGCTGGAGGATATTTACATTCTCAACTACAACAGCAGCAAAAAGAGGAATAAATACAATTAAAAAATAACCCGAGCGTTTCTCTTTGGAATGGGGAGCCTGGGCTGGGGACGCATCCTCGTGTTGGTGTTTGCAGCAATTTATAGTTGCAGATATTTACAACTGATTGGGAAACTTCTCCTGCAGATATTTAGTTAGATGAAAGGGAGGATTCTACCCTATCTTCTCTGGGTAGATTGCACCTAGACCTAATTGAAATGAAGACAGCTAATCTAATTTTAATTTCAATCTAGAGCCATAAATTGCCCCTTAAATGTAAAACATACCTGCTGATCTGTAAATATTGCGAGGTATCTTTATCATTCTGGTGGCTTGCTATTTAAAAATCCAATTATGGCAGGGAAACCCTGGCCTCCTCTCTGTTGTTGCTGGGGGTTTTCTTTCAACCTCCATCGTGTCCACGTTTTCATTTTCGACGTGAGGATGTAGGGGGCTGGGGAGAGGAAGGTTTGTGGGTGCACACTCCAATTCAAACCTGAGAGTTATTTGTGTGTCTTCCTCTCAATCAATAGCCTTAATTCCTTTGAGTTGTTTTTTTTCTTTTAGCGATGTATCCCTAAAAGATTTTAGCTGACAAAGAAGGGGTGGGGGGGTGGGTGTATATTTTTTTCCCCAGCTATAACAGGAACCCGGATGCCAACGGATTTTATGCTCTTTTTCCTCTGTGTAACAAAGCAAAGTAATCAATGGTAGCAATAAAACCATAAACGAGACTACAACTGAAAAAAAAAAGCTCGTGTATTCATCTTCTATAACGTTAAGGCTTCCCCTGAGTGTCACTAGGGGAAAAAATAAAGTTTCGAACCAAAAAGGGGAGAGCTGGAAGTGTGCACCATCTTCTTTAGCATGGGGACCTCGCTGGCTCCCGCCTAGGGCTGCCCAACCTGGAGCAGACACCAGACTCATCTGCATGGGGGAGATTTACAGGCGGTTCCCCCTCCCCAAAAAGCGAACTTCAGTTTGCTTTCGTTTCCCTTTTCTCCCTCTCCCCTTTCCCAAGAGCCTGTCCGGGCATTTCTGGAGTCAAAGAAAGGCGAAAATAAAGAAACCAGGAAAGAAATGCGATTACTGGGGGGATTATTATGAATATTTTAATTTTTTACTGCTTTCTACTGAGATGGGAAACTCCCACCCGGGGGGGGTGGGGGGGGGGCAGAGCTGGGGAGCAAAGGGGGTGCTGTAAATACAAGTAGCTATGGGCACCTCTCCTCTGAGCCCAAGTCCTTTCAGAGCTGGGTTTCTTTGGAAACCACTGACCAGGCAAGCTCCTTCCAGATATTAAATTGTTGCAAAGGTCCAACAAATGGGCTGGAGGGAAAGGAGAATGGATGAGGGTTTTGCAGTTATTGGCGTGTTGTCTTACCTTATGTATTGCTTACAGCCCGATGTAATTTGGCGAGTAAATTAAAAGGAGCTACAGCTGGATGGGTTGGACCTTTGCTGGGGGGAGTTGCACCTATGGAAGGGCATTGATACCCTCGCTAAAGTTTGGAGGAGTCCCTGGAGAAGCTCTTTGGGGGTGGGGGGCGGGAGGAAGTTTTTGGGTTTTATTTCTTATTTTTCTTTTTTATTATGATTTTTTTTGCCCCCCCCCTCCCCCTTTTTTCTTTTCTATTTTGTGTAGGTGCTCGGGGCTGTTGTATCGAGAGACCTGTGTGATAACCGTGTGACTAGGAGTCGAGAAAGTTAAGTGTTTTATTACTTCTCTAAACAGAGGGCAAGTCTTAAAAGTCTGGTCGATTTATAGTGAACAGAAACCAGCTGCCGTAAAGAAACTTAAAATAGAATCCTCTCCCCACGCTAAACCCCAGGTTTCTGGGGAGAAAAGGCAGAGAAAGAGGAGGGGGGTGCAAAACAAAAATAGAGCAGAACCACCCCAAATACAAATGAGGCATCATTAAAGTATGTTTTACTCATTGCCTCACGTTTTGAATGCACTGGATATATATTATTTTTCCCCCCATTGATATTTCCTAGCAGTTTGGGGATTTCTCGAAAGTATTTCATCAAGCTATGTCACTACCAAAAAGGTATTTATTTTTTCCCCCATGAAAACATGTAGAGGGAATATGTGGGGCGCTTTCTGGTTAAATTGGTCTGCAAACAATTATGTAAACTCATCAGCAGAAGCAAGAACAGATGTTTTATTAAAAGTGCTACACAGCAGTAGAAATATGTACAAGTCTTCGAGTAGCTCTTTAATAGGAGTTGCTCTTTGTTCCCAGAAAAGAAAAGCGCCCATAGAAATCCGAAATAACATTCACCACTCATAAGCTATATTCTTCGCCCTCCCTCTTCTTTTTCTTCCCTCTCCCCCCACTGATGCTCACACAGAGAAAGGGGGGGGGGGCGGAGGAGAAAATAGAAAAACGTGTCGGGAGATTTCCTTCCCCCCCCCGCCCCCCCGGCTCCCAGCTATAATTTGCGAATTGATGAACTGATTTAGGAGAAGAAGCGGAAAAAAAAAGGGGGGTAAAGAAAAAAAAAATGCAATCCCAACACATGTGTTTTCTATCCCTCAGTAATTACTGAAAGGAAACAAATCCAAATCGGTGTCCCCCCCCTTTCCCCTCCCTCCCTGAACCGCCTGCAGACACCGCTACTGGCAGAGGGGGGGTTGGGGGGGGGGGCGCCTCTTTTCTTCCCTTTCCAGCCACGTTGCCCACTCGGGGCTTATCCCTGCGTGGGGCAAGAGATGGAGCTTCACGCAGCAGCCCCCCCCCTCCACGCGTGTCATAGTAGAGGGTTGGGAGGTGCTCACCCACTCAGGGGGTACGGATCCACTTCTCCCCCCCCCCTTAAAAATTCAAATTATTCAAGCAGGGTGAGTGGATTTTGCTGCAAACTGCGCAAAAATGCATCTTTGGGAATGCACTGAAGGGGGAAGACCCTTAATCTTGACCCCCCTCACCCCTAAAATGCCCACACCTATGCGTGTGCAAGGCCCATGCACACACACACACATGCACATCCCCCCCATATGGCCCTAGGGCTGCGCGCTCCCATCTGATTAAATCCTCGAAGCTCTTAGAGGTAAATACAAGCGATGCCATTAAAAGCCTTTTTATTTAAACTGATTTCACCTTGTATCTGGGATCTCTGCCTCCCCCCTCCCTTCTGCCTCCCTTTTCTTACCCCCCCCCTTTTTTTTAACTTGACATTTATGGCACACGTGAGTCCTAATTATTTATTTGGGTCTTTCGCTGGGAATTTATCCCTGCTCTTTACAACAGGGTTTTCCTCCTCAAATATCGCTCTCCTCTTGGCTGGAAATAGGGCTTAAAAATCAAAGAAATCCAAAATAAAATAGGGGTAACAACACCCCCCATAAAAAAGAAAAAGAAGGAAGGGGAGGGGGGAAAGGGCAACAACAACAACAAACTCGTGGTTTATTTACCTCTCCCCAGCCTGAAACGGCTTCGCATTGTTTTGGAGCCGTCTTTATTCGCTGTAATTACAAGACCGGAGTCAGAGTCTGGGCAGCTCTTAATTAAACAAAAATAGGAGATGAAATCTCTCCTTCCTCTCAATATTCCTTATCCGGAGCTTCAGAAAGCATTTAAAGTTTGATTCCTGGCTGCAGACACCGCGTGGGGAAGAGGGCGGCCTATTTGGGGAGCTTTATTTGTTCATTAAAAGGCATTTTCTGCACCGAGATGCACAGGGCCAGAATTGGCGACAGTATCTACTTTCTCCCTATATCTCCCCAAGAAAAGAGGCTGTAAAAAACCACAACCAGCGCCAGTTTGGCTATTTTTTTCCCCAACGCAAACCGCAGCAACCCCCTTTTTTCGCCTAGGTGAATAAAGAAGAGCATTAACCACCCCGTGCACCGCCCGTAGAGTTGCCCAGACGAGTCATTCCTTCGCCTTTTCCTATTGTTTTCCTTTTTTTTTTCCCGTTTCTTTTTTCCTTTTTTTATATTATTATTAATTTTTTTTTTTTTCCAGCGTGGGGAAGGGAAATGGCCTTAAACGCGTTCTCGTTGCCTTTATTTGATTCCCGGAGTTGCTTTTGGGAAAGTGCACCCAAAGTTCAGGGCGACTCCCTTCAAGTTGCAACGCTCAAGAAAAAAGAGAATATAATAACGATAATAAAGGGGGAGGGAAAAAATAAAAGGGGGTTTTCTCGCTTGCAAACCCCCTCCTTTGCTGCGCACGTTTGCAGGGGTTGGAAGGGTGGAAAAAAAAAAGAGAGAATTCTGGCAATTGTCAAAACACATGTCTGCTAACCAGGAAACCGGGAGGTGTGTGGGGAAGAGAAATTAATCTGTTCCTACTTCTGAAATGCATCCCTCTTCTTTCTGCCGAGGCTTGAAAGCGCTTTTTGACCCTTGCAAGCGGTTATTTGCGTTATTCCCCCCACCCCACCCCGCGCTTATATCGCGACTAGTGGAGGGGTTTAATTCCCAAATATTCTTCGTTTTTAATGGAGGGGGGATGGTTGGGGGGGGGTGATTTATTTCATGATTTTTCTCCTTCCCAGATTTATTGGCGAATCTCAGCCCAACAAAAGAAGGCAGCTCCGAAATCTCCCCGCGGAAACGGGACTTCGCTGGGTCTTAAATTACCAAGTAACCACGTTGCAAAAAGTTAACAGCAGCGAAAAAGAGCCGGGGGGGAAACCCCCTCGCCCCCCTTCCCCTGCAACACCGCCTCGGTTAGGTTTAATTCGCTGATTAAATGCACTTCGGAATAAATCTCGTCAGTGCTGGGAAGGGGAGACCCCAAACCCGAGGAAAATAAAACTAAAAGTCATATCTTAAGGGGATGCAAACCCGCGGAGTGGTGCTTTGTTTATAGGGAGGTGTCTGGCTGCTGCCGAAACATTCCTGGTGGCTCCTTGGTTAAAAGTGGGAATAAATGGGGATTTTTCATTCAACCGCATTCAGGAAAAGAGCTTTTTTCCCCTAAAACAGGGCTAAAACCTGCTCAGGTAGCAGGTAGCAACTTTACCTTGGAAAATATAGAATAAATAAAAATAAATCTCTGCTTTCCAGCTTTTAATGATTATATATACGTATAAACGTCTTTATTTCATGCTGGACTGAAAATATTCCCTAAAATTAAAAAGAAGTGAAAAAGTGACGCGGGCGCTCATGACGTCACGCCCGTCACGGACACGACTTTATGGCGTAATATTCTCGAAAGTGACGTTTTGCTGCACCCACGGGCACTTCTCTGGTGTAGGTCTGTAGGTAAAGATACGCGGAGGTGCAATTACTTCCGCGGGGTGTTAGAGATTAAAAATCAAAAGGAGTGGGATGTTATTACGTTCTGCAAGGGTAACTCCGGAGTGAAGAATTGTTGTCATTAACTATAGGCAGTTTTATCCTTTATTCTTCGCAGATATGAAGGCAGAAATTTAATCATAGGTAGCTCGGAAAAAAAAATAATTCAGGAAACAATAATAGTTGCCTTAATGATGGTTTTTTTAGAGGCGATCACTTAGGCAGAATTAAACTATATATTTGGAGACAACCTCTTGAGTGCTTTGTGGAATTTATGCATTCACATCGTCTTTAATCGAGCAACAATTTAATATTTCAGGATTTGCTTAAATACACTCATATTTTCAGGGGGGAAAAGACCGTTCCCGAGTTGATATGCCTTATCTATTTTTATGAGTTCACGTACATTGGAATGATTGAAACCCCGGGAACACGGAACGAAAGGAATAAAATATGTGTACATATATAATACAAAAACAACCCCCAAACCGCCTTGAATTAGTCGAAAGTGTAAGTGAGGAGTTTCAAACGGCTTTGGGAAAGTTTGGGGCTGGGGAAGGGTGGGGGGGGACACGTCTCAATGTTAAAGGTACCAAAAGTTCTTTGCGAAGTGATTTGTTTTACGGCAGGAGAGGCTTTTGCAGGGCTCTGCACCCCCTTCCAGCCGGGGGGGGGGGTGTCCACCTTCCCCCACTCTGTCCCAGTACCACTCCTCCCGTCGCAATTACACCCAGACAGAGGGAAGGGGGGGGGGGGGGGGGAAGGCACCAAATTGTAAAGAATTGCAAGTTTCTGTCACTTGGTGGCAGTATACAAAACAAGTAAACAAAACCGGGCAGAAATTTGAACACTCCAAGGGGGTGGGAAGGCAAAGGGAAAGGGGGGGCCCCACCTGTGGGACAGATCCCCGTCCCCCCGCACCCCTCGGACCTTGTTTGGCGGGGATCTTAGGGGGGTTTAGGGTGGCTTTTGGGTGGGTTTTAGTGGTTTTTCTTTTCCTTTCGCCTTGCTCCCTGTCTTCCTCCCCCCCCCCTTTTATTTTTCCCCTCCCCGCCCCCCATTGAAACGCGGGGTCTTTAGTCTGGGGACAAAGACTTTTACAGCAAGGTGTGTCCCCTGCGACAAAAGCCACCCGAGCAGCCTGTCCCCTGCAGACTGCGGCCAGACACCGCAATTTCGGGATTTCTGCCTTTTATTGTGTTTGTGTCTGGGGAGGAAAGGGGGAGGGAGGAGGCGCGGGGGGAGACGGGGCCGCTTTAAGCCTTCCGTGTCCTCATCGCCTTCCTCCTCAGCATCTTCCTCTTCTTCACCACCTTCCCCCCCCGCCCCCGTCCGAGGCTGGAGGTCACACCGTTCTCCCCCAACCTAATAAAATCCCCCGTTTAAATTTTGAAGTGCTTCTCTCCCAATTTCCTCCCTTTTCCTCCCAAACCCTTATCCACACTTCATCTCCCCTCTGCCACCTCAAATCCGATGGGAAAGGCCTTATAGTTTTCATTATTCTTATTATTTTCAGCCCTGACCTCAAACACCACCACTGAAAATTGAGTGTATTTTTTTTCCACCCCTTTTTCCACCATTTTTTTCCCCCGGAGAGGGCGCGCTGCAGAGATTAACCCCCCGCCAACAATAGTAACACGAGCTGCAATTATCCCCAAAATCAAATGCTTAATCCCACAATGTTACGCATCGTCTTCTCCCAAAATATATTTCCCCCTTCTATGACTAATTTTGTTATCTCCTCTCGCCTTTTCTTCTCCTCCCCATACCGAGTTCTGCACATTTATCTCTCGAGGAGGAAATAAAGAGAAAAAAAGGGGGAAAAAACCCCGAAACCCAAAACCTTCTGCTACACAAAGGTCCGGGTAAAAATAGAGCCCCCCCCCCCCCCCCAATCATATTTATTGGGGAGATAACCACAGGGATCTAGCTCTAAACATTAGCACCTACCGCCGTGGCGGTTGCCTCTATATATCATACATTATTTCTGGTGGGTTTGCTTAATTCGTTCCCCAAACCGAAATTCCTTCGCACGACAAGTTGGAAATCGCTTCTTTCTAATCATTTCTTTGTAGTTACAGGTTTTTCCAGGCTCTTACAACACGGCGGATTCGCCATAATAAACCACCCACACGTTCCTGCTCTCTATTTAGATATATTTGATCGCAACACGTTTTTATAGACGAGGAGATAAACGCCCATGCGTGGGGCAGATCGTATCAAACGGGTTCACGGTCGGGAATAAACTTGCGAAACGTGGCCGCGTTCGAAGAAAATGTGAATTTTCCCCTGTTGCATGGATTGTATTTCCGTCCTTCCTAGGCTCGTACTCAAGACCTCGGAGCAAATCCCCCTTCCACATGAATTAGGAAGCGCTAATTTCATTTCAAATTTTCTGTAGTATCCTGGTTTTATTTTGCTTTTTCCTCACCGATTCCATTTGTCCAAGAAAATCTGTTATGTCCTGAAACCCGTGTCAATAACACGCGGCGCTTTTCCTTTAATCCCCGATACAAACAGCAATTTATTTCCTCTGCTTTAAGCCAGGGTTTAAAAATAATACTAAATAAATCTCGGAGAATATAAATCATTCTGTTATTCCCGCTCTACATCCTAAAAATGTTTCTCACTATTACGAGGGTCTGAAGGGTGGCGGTGATGGAAGGGAAAGGAGAAAATCAATAGATTTTAAGGTTGATTTGGGGGGTCCGGGCCTGGTGCTGGAGGTTTAAGGCGGGAGCCGGGGCTCGGAAAAGGGAAGCAGACGGGTTTCAGCCTGAAAACAATAAAAGATCCCATTTCTGTAATCATGTGGTTCCAATAAACACTCATTGTTTGCTCATAAAATGTCTTTACGACTGGCCGCGGTACAGGCAGCGCCTCCACACAACGGGCTCCCGGCGAACAAAACCAAGGCAAATCCGACTCTTTCCCCCCTTTATCTCCCCCCCACACACACACCCTATCCCTGATCCCGTATTTAGTACATGCTCGGAAAATGAAAATAAACGGCGGGTCCGCACGTTGCTTCAAATGCAAAGCTGGAATAAATCTATATGTGTAAAAAATCCCTTTTCTTCAATCGACAATTCCCAGCCCCAAAGGCAGGGCAGCGATTTAACAGATTTCTTGGAAGAAAAGGGAAGACAACTTTGGAAACTTGGCTTTCTCTTTCTTTTCCCTTCCTCCCCCCCCCCCCCGCCCATATATATATATATATATATATATATATTTGTAATTAAATTTAACACAGCGCCACCGGAAACCACCCCAGAACTTCATCAACAGCTTTCACTAATTAACCTCTGCCAACGCGCACTGGAAATTAAAACCGAGGAGGCCATTTTCATTTAAAACCCACCAGAAAACAACCACCACCACCAAAAAAAAGAGGGGGGGAAAAAGCAGCAAGGCAGAAAATGAGGCCCCCCACCTCCAGCACCCCCCTTGCCTCTCCCAAATCCCCGCTCCCGCAGGCGGCCACACACTGAGGAACCCCCAAAATCGCTTATAATAAGCCAGAAAATTGCCATCGACACTGCCACCCCTCCCCCAAGGGGTTTATTTAATGTTCGCCCCTATATATGTGCACATCCACCCTATACGTGCACAGGCATCACCAGCAGCAAATCTCTGCTCCTACACACCCTCATTATTATAATATATACTTTTTATTATTTTAACACAGAATTGATCAAGAAAGACAAAAGAAATACAACCTCGAGAGGAAATGAAGTCACTACATTAAATATATATATGTATCTTTACACGGCACGGGTGTATACAGGGAGATAGATAAGATTAGATGATGGATGGGTAGGTGGATGGATAGGTAGAGGGGGAGGTTACCAGGGGAAGGGTCACGCTTTAAATCTCACCCGTTAAACCTGAATTAAAGTTGCTGAAGGAGAGGGGGGGGGGGAGAGAGAAAAAGAAAGAAAGAAATAAGAATAAAATCAGGGAAAGGGGTGGGACTTGCATGTAAATAAATTAGAAAAGCCAACAGAGTGTTAACCACTTCGCAGGAAAACCAGAGCGCTCCCGAACATTATCACTGATATTAGTTTTTACGATGCGGAGTCGTATTGCTCCTTTACAAAGCTGTGGTGGGGGATTCCATAAAACTTAATCAAATCCAATAGAATTCAATCAAATCCCATCAAACATTATGAAAACCCTTTTTTTTCCGGAGAACTTTACACCCGCCCGGATGGAAAAGGGAGTAAAAAGGGGAAGCTCTTGGGATGCAAAGAGTTGATTGTTAATCACCTCGCGCTTAATATTAATTAGTCACCGCGGGAGCGAAGCGCGCAGCCCCGCGGAAGACTCGCAGGCCGCGGCCGGCGGCCACGGGGTTGGGTGACTGTTACGGGGGGGGGGGGGGGGGGGGGGGTGTGAGATGCAGGGGGGATGGGCGTGCAAGGCCGGGCCTCGCGTACACAATTAGCACCGCAGCTCATTAAATATGGCACTGCCAGCAGGCTCGGCAGCCCCACCCGCGCAGCGCCGGGCCGGCCTCTCCGCGCATGCGCTTCCCCCCCCCCCGGTATTATTATTCTTTTAAAGGGAAAAAGTTACAAGGATTATTTTTCCATCGCTCCATATATATATATTTATTTTTCCCCTTCCTCCCCTTTCCTTCCCCCTACCCCTCACCCTTCCCCACCCCCCAGCGCCCCCCGACCTGCCTCCCCGCACCCCGAATATGACATCAGCAACAGCAAATCCCCTTTTTTTCTCCCCCCCCCCCCCCCCGAATTAACTGCATTTCTGCCGCCCCGCAGCAGCTTTCCCTCATATCCAAGCTACACCCCTCGCTCGCACAACGATGCATCATTATCCTTAACACCCGGGCTATGGATCATTAGTTACACATTTTAACCAATAAGGGAACACTTACCAGAGGCTCCTGTCTCCCCCTCTCCCTCTCTCTCACACTCTCTCTCTTTTTTCTCTGTCTCTCCCTCTTTCTGATCCACTGACGCTGCAGCTCAGCTCCACAGAAACATTAAAAAAAAGAAAGGAAAAGGAAAAAAAAAAAACAAAGAAAAAAAAACACACACAAAAAAAGGGGAGAAAAATATGGAAACAAAAGCAAAACAGATCTTCTCTGGTTGGGCAAGAGATGGGGGAAGCTGGAGGAGGAATCTGCCTCTCTCTGGGGTTTTTTTTTTGGGCTGAAAAAAAAAGGTATTTACAACTGCTTGTGCCCCCTCATCATCGCATCCTGCAAAGGAAATGCATTGCGTTTTGCCCCTAGGGGTGGGGAATAGGAGGCGGCAACCAGACGCAGCAGTAAACTCATTAATGCCAAAATGCCCAAAGCAACCAAGAATTCCAACCCCAAGGAGACGGGGAGGGGGGTAAAAAAAAAAAAAAAAAAAAAAAAAAATCTTTTTTTTTTTAAGCCGAAAAAAAAATAAAATAATAAAAATCATCATCATCACGCTAATAATTGGGGGGGGGGGGGGAAATACCATCCTACCCCTGGCACTGCTTGGACTGTTAAAGGAAAGACTACTGCGAAAGAGTCATAAGAGAAACCACAATAAAAAGTTCACGTTCATGGATGGAGTCCACATGACTTCCTGTGGCCAATCCAACTTGTGATTCAGTCGTAAACTTTTATTGCTCAGCTGTAAATTTTCTGCAAACAACCAGGAATGCGTTGCATTTTTTTGTGACGAGTGCAAATGCTCTCGTCTGTCGCCATGTTTATACAATTCCCTTCTAATATTCCCATTTTTTCCCCCCTCCGCGCCCCCCCGCTTTTCCCCGTCCCCCCCTTTTTTTAATCCTTTAAGCCACCGCGTTACTATAAAGCAGGGTGCAGTCTGATTTTTTTCCTTTTAAACATAGATTCGGTTTAATTTGATGATTATTCGCAGCTCAGGTTCATTCTCAGCGTTTATTTTTTCTTTAACTAATGAGATTTGGCCTTTAGCGCTAAGAATTATTAGTCTCCGTGTTGATAATTAATTTGGGGGGGGGGAGGAATAGGAAAATATCGAGGAATAAGGGTAGTGGGGGTAAAACTGGAGCAGACTGGCTTTGAGAAAGGAATACATTAAATGAGGAGAGCATGTTAATTTGAAAAGCATTTAATTAATAATCAAGGACAATGCGCTCGAGGGAAAAAAAAAACCAGGGGAAATGGGAATTTCGGAGCCCCCCGGGTTTTCCTGCCCAGACCTTCACTGCAAAGGGTGTGTCCGCTGCAAATGAAACCGTCCCAGAACAAAAAATGTCCCCTGTCCCCCCCCCCAAATACCCTTCCAACCTCCCCGCCCCACTCCACCCCCCCGCAGAGCGCCGTCTGCCCACCCCAGCTCTGAGGGGGGGCACCTGGAACTGCCCGAATTACACCCAAAACTTGAGCCAGAGGCGCGGTATTGACCCCGAAACTCTTGCATCCCCTTTACCAAATCCCCCCACCCCATCCCGCTTTGCGATTTGCCGGTGGGACCCCCACATCCATGATTTTCCAGCATTTCAATCTTGGTTTTCTATGCTATATTTTCCTCCAGCAAGCGCCCCCCCGCCTTTTGTTTTCCCATGCCACCGTGTCGGGGATGCGATGCTAAAAGGCGGAATTTGATTTGATTCTATTTTGATTTTGACTATTTTGAATTTTGCCCACTCCCCACCCCAAGCCGAGAGAGGGGGCCCTGTAGACGGCTGGAAAATATGGATTTGGAAGGGAAGCGACATTTTTCCACCATGTAGAGGCCTGCTTTTGGAGGCCCCCCGCGAACCACAACTGGGGGAAAGAGGCAACCGCAAAGCCCAGCCTACTCAGATGGGCTCCTACACACCAAACCCTGCGAGAAGCCTTCCTCCTCTTCTCCTCCCGCAAAAGAGGGATATCTTTATTTTCCCCCACACCCCTCCCCATCCCTAAATATCAGCTCCTATGGCTGCGCTCCCTCATCCAGAAACACATTTTACCGCATTTTCCCCGCTCTTTTCTACAGACAGAACCATTATTAATTTTTTTCAGGTATTTCCACGCCTTAATTTCATTCTAATTGAGGAAAATAAACCAAAAGGGGGAGGTGGCGGGGGGGGGGGGGGACGACACTCACTCCCTGCCTCTTTAATTTATCTATTTTTTCTCCCCCTGGCTGGATGCGTGTCTGTCTGCCCAAACAACACAAAGGTTGTAATACAACCGGATGGAAGGGAAATTACTTTATTCACTTTACAAACCACCAATAAATTTTATAACAGGTAGTTAAAAGTTACGAGGGGGGAAACTACGACCACAACAGCTTCCCAAACACAATGGAGATCCCATTTTCCAGCGAGCAGACAAGATAATAAATTCCATAATGTGAAGAGGAAATTTTGATCCTGGCAGGCAGAAAGTAACCTGGGCGCACATTTGCTAAAGGAGGGTTTGGGATGATCGTTTCGCACCCCCCACCCCCCTCTATAAAACCGCCTCCCTGATATTAGCGAGGGTCTTTTGGGGTGGGGTAAAATAGGTTTGGATTCGAGGGAGGGGGGAAGCCCTGGAGGAAAAATAGGACTACAATAAATACATATATATGTATAGAATAGCGGAAAATTGCCTTTTGTTTTTACAAATCCAGCTCCCAAAGTTTCCCCCACCTCCGTCCCCGCGCATCTTCCTCCCCTCCCTCCTTCCTCGCCTCCACCAGCGCAATACCCCCCAAAAATTTAATGCCCGAGAAATTCGTTGTCTCTCAAATATAATCCGTGCCCATTTCGGAGTATAAAATCTAAACGAATTTTTTCGCCTAATGGCTGCATTATCGCGCGGCGGCGGCTGTGATTAGAATAATAAATTAAGGGAAAATAAGCAATATGCTCAAACTCAGCTTTTCGACGAATTATATTTTTCACAAATCACAAATGGAGATCCGAAGGAAATTTGATTGGCTAATAAAAAGCCTGGAATAGGACGATATTTCTTACTTCAGGCGGGTAGATGAGTCTAATTTCAGTAATACCGAAGCTATGATCATTTCTGAATAAGCCACTTTGTGGAGAGCGAATCTTCTTTCAAATTACTTTCCCCCATAAAATGGTCTCTTCTCTTTTTCTCTGCAAATGATGGAGTGATTACAGAAATAACTGGATGTCATCTGAAGATGCGACTCTCTTGTGTTGACTACAGAACATAAACATTTACCCCAAAACGAACTGCTGCCGCTGTAGTTTCAATAATTTAACTCCAGACCCTTTTGATAGATAAATGTCATTCCGTAGTATTCGTTCGGATAAAACTACTTAGATTTGTGGATTTAAATATGATGGATAGAGTGCGGATGCAGCTTCTTTTTTTATTATTATTAGTATTTTTAAGCACTTCGATAAGTTCTCCCTCTCCTCCCCCCCTCCTTGGGAGGAATCTTTTATCCCGATCCTTTTTTCATATATATATATATATATATATATATATAGTAACATAACAGAAGATATTTTATTTTCACTGATTTCTGCGGATTTTTCGCGTCGTTGGAATGAAGGAACACATACCCATCCTATGAGGGGAGGGGGAAAAAAAAGCCTCTTGTTGTAAAATCTGGGTAAATATTCCCTACAAATAACAAGCTTCGGTAGAATAAACCGATTTTATGACTAATAAACCCGTTTACCTTCCGCGCCTGCCCTCGACATGGAAAAGTCTAGAATAAACCTTATTGCTGGTTATTTTTGTGTATTTCTGGGGGATTAACGTGGGTTCGCGGAGCCGTAGCAGGCTCTGCACCCCTGGGAATTCTGCTCGCGTTGGGGTTTTGTGTAATTCGGGACTGGGCACCCACGGGAGCTGCATCCACACGCAGCCGCTCAGCCCCATCCCCGCGCAGGATCCGACCCCACTGATGCCATTTGCCGTTCATCCCCCACCTCTCCAATCCCCTTTTCCCCCTGGCATCGCAGAGAGCTGCAGATATGGGGGGGGGGGAAGTGGAATAAAAGGGTGAAAACCCACCCGAGTCTCGTTTTCCT
This sequence comes from Myiopsitta monachus, assembly GCA_017639245.1. Taxonomy (NCBI): domain Eukaryota; kingdom Metazoa; phylum Chordata; class Aves; order Psittaciformes; family Psittacidae; genus Myiopsitta; species Myiopsitta monachus. The sequence goes on along the minus strand of CM029939.1, from coordinate 1,977,677 downwards.
GCGCGCTGTAAATCCTCCTTATGTGCATTTATTTTTAAATGTCTATTATTTTTCAGTTTTAAATGTATTATTATTATTTGTTGTGGTCTCATTTTGTTGGGTTATTTTTTGGTTTTTGTGGGTTTTTTTAATTATTATTTATTTTTTTATTTTTATTTTTTCTTTAATCTTTTCCCCCAGCTCTCCTGGGTAGAGTCCCAGCAATTTCAAGCCCCCAGGCATTTAAATCCTTTAAGCTTAGTGGGGTTTGGGTTAAGAATGTCTGAAGCCCACGAAGGAGCCTCCAGACACAGCCCCGCGCACCAGGCTGCGTGTAAGGAGCCCTGTGCTCCCTTATCTGCAATATCTGGGTAAACATCCCCTCTCCTTCTGCATCCCTGGTCTCGGGATTTATCAGCAGAAGGGGGTTAGAAAGAAAAAGAGATAGACTGGGTTTTACAGATCAATAGACCTCACTCAGGGAAATTAAGCTGGTGGGAAGAGAAATAATTAGAAAGTTTATCTCCCATCCGAGATGGAGAGGAGAGACCTGAAGGCATCACGCCAGGTTTTGCTCTAAATGTAATATAATATGATATAATATACTACAATATGATAAAATACGATATGTTATCATGTCATAGGGTAGGATAGAATAGGATATAGTATGATATGATGTAAGATTATAAGATACAACATCATAGCATATCATATACAATAGAATATAAAAATACAACACAATATATTATTATTAATAATAATAGCAGCAGCCGTAGTACTAGCAGTAACAGTAGTAGTAAAAGAAAAGGACGTGTTTTTTAGGGATGGTGTCCATGGGGAAGAAGGTGTGAATTTGGGGGAGAGGAAAAGGGACTTTACACCTGGGGGAGAAAAATATAAAGAAATAAACTCTTTTCTTGCCAACTTTAATTTTTTGAAGGAGGGTTTGGGTCTGTTTCCCCCCGGGGACTGCATTGCCCCGGCCCCCCGGTGCCCCGCACTCTTCCGCGGGTGCGGGTGGGTTTCTGTGCATCCCGCATCTCTCCAGCCTCCCCACCTCCCGCGGACGATAGCCGGATTGTCCTAAGAAACGGAGGGGAAAACGGCGTCTCCTCCTCCCACCCTTAAGAAAGGGGTTTTCCTGCACCCTCAGAACCAGTGTGGGGTTTGCAATTCCCAGTAAAAACCCAACGCACCCCCGTCCTCCCTTTTCCACCCCACAAAGAAACCTCTCCAGCAGCCAAGAAACACTTCACAGCTCCGGAGTCTTTGCAATATTTGATTTTATTCGTGGTTTTTTGGCAGACCTACAGCTTCAGACACACAATTAGCAGCAGGGTTTAATGAGGGTTTTTTTCCTGCCCCGCTCAGGCTCTGGCCGGGGAATCCTCCCCCCGCCCCAGCCACCTCCGCTGGTGCTTCAGCCAAGATATTCTGATTTCCTCTCAAATAAAAGATGAACCTTGGGTTTTGAAGCGTGCCAACGATGACTCCAAGGATGAACTATTAGTCAGAGCCCACTCTGAGTGATGGGTACGTCTGGGTGCTTTGAAATAGAGACACAGCACTGGAGGCAACGCAGTCCTTTTAAAATCCTTTTATTATTCTTATTATTATAATTATTATTATTTACGTAATGTCTCACGTATACAATACAAATCCACGGTGTCCAGAGGTTGGGTTTTAATTTTTTTTTTATTCTTTTTCTTTTTTTTTTTTTTCCTGGCGGTAATTGCTACATTCAGAGTTTGAACACGCAGAACTATGCTTTTACATAAAACAAATGACGAGGGATTTTTTTGTGTGTGTGTGTGTGTTTCGAGCATGTTGCATTAACAGATAAGTCAAGACAAATAGATAACTATACATTCAGTGCAATTTAGTTCTACACTACTTTATAAGCACAATAAAATAATACAATACTGTGCGTTCTCAACTAGGCAGTTTCAGTTGTTGGGATTTTTTTTTTTTATTATTATTTTTTTTTTTCCAAGAAAATAAGCAGCAACAAACGACAATAAAACCGCATTACAAATACTTCCAAAGCATGACTCCTTCTATAGGTAGTGATAAAGTACAATACAAGGTTGGTTGAGATTATTTTTTTTGTTTATTTATTATTATTATTATTGTATTTTTATTATCTTTTATGCTACTTAGTAGCTTGCATCAGGGCAAAACCACAGCTCGCTCTCTCTTAAATAAATTCTGACCAAGTAAAATTTAGGATATGTAAGCCCCTTGTTGATAGTAGATTTGATAATTATTGCAGGTTTTCCCTTTAGGTAGTACATGAAGAATTTCGAGTGCTCACACAGGCAAAGGGTAAACAGCGCCTATAGAAATAAGGAAGGGGGTGGGTTGCGTCTTTTGGCCTATCAAGGTATATACAAGCCTCAATCCTATAGGAATGGGGGGGGGGGGGTTGGTGAGGCGGGGGTTGTGTTTGAGGGCGCTGCCAGGTATGCTCACCCTCCAAGCTGCTCTTCTTATCTAGCAGGGGCTGCAGGACTGGCCCCTCCGAGGGGATTGATAAATGGCTGGTAGGAATGGAGATCTCCACAGATAGACAGACACTACACAAACAAGCTAAGGAAGCTGGAAGCATCCTCGCACTTCCCCTAGGGTCATTCGGGAGAGGCAAAACCAAGCTTAAAAAAGATCTTCTCCCCCCGAAAAATGCAGGCAAAGTCAAAGCTGTTCAAATAAATACATATTCTGCACCCGCCCATGTGTGCAGCCTCGCAGGCAGGAGCGGAGGGAGCAGGGGACGTTTGCTTCCAGGGTTTAGGGCTGCTGGGGGTTGGGGATGGTTTTGCTTGGCTGGATCATTTAATTCTTAATTTTTTACATTTTCTTCCCTCCCTTCTCTTGCAGTCAAGCCAACTATGTATTTACTGAACTAAAAACGCAGCTATTAAAAAGAAACAGAAAAAAAAAGGGGGGGGGGGAAGTAGGGGAAGTTTCTATGACAATAAAAAAGGCTACAACTGTTTGACAGGTAGTTACTGCTGTGTGAGCCTCTCCATTCTATACTCTATAAAAGCAAATGACCGTCGTAAACATCTCGATTTATCATCTGCCATAAAACGAGACTTCAAGGGGCTGAGAACTCAGTCCTTGCTTTCTTCTTTTTCCTCCTCTTCTTTTTCCTCTTCTTCATTCCCTTCTTCTTCCGTTTTCTCCTCGTCCCTGGCCCCCGGCAGCTTATCTTTATTGTTTTCTTTTTTCCACTTCATCCTCCTGTTCTGGAACCAGATCTTCACTTGTCTCTCGGTCAGTCCCAGGGCGTGAGAGACCTCAATCCGCCGCTTCCGTGTCAAATACGGGTTGAAGAGGAACTCCTTTTCTAACTCCAGGGTCTGGTACCGGCTGTAAGTTTGTCTGCCACTGCGTCTTCCGGGAGCTGTAGGACACAAACATCAAATAACTTCTTAATTCTCCCGCTTTGGAGGCTCTGTTTCCCCCCCACCCCCAGCCCTTAGCCTCAATTTTCCTAGAGAAACTACTGCCTCCCCCCCCACAAAAAGAAAAGGCCCTTTCGACCCTTTGCATATTAAAGGCGTTAAAGGAAAGTGGCTGGGTTATTATTAATAACCATTGGGCTGATATTGTTGTTGACACTGAGAGCCAGCTGCCCTCCCTGGCTGTCCTGGCTCTAAGCTCTGGCTGCCTGGCTGGGTGCAGGGAGGTGTGTGTCAAGCTCATGCACAAAAGAGACCTTTCCAGCTTCCCAAAAGGTGGTTCTAGATGGGGAGTCCTGGTGGGAAGCTCCATTTTATGAAAAATGACTGTTTTCCTAGGAAAGGTGCATTATTCACCATAAAACCCCCTCCAGTCTTTCTCCTTTCCCCCATTGTTTTTTAATTTCTTCCTTTTCTTTCTTTCTTTCTCTCTTCCTTTTTTTTTACTCCCTTATTTCTGAATTCTTTCTTTATTTTTCATCTTTCAATTATTTCTCTCTCTCTCTTTCTTTCTATCTTTCTCTCTTTCTCTTCCCTTCTTTCTTTCTTTCTTTACCTTACTCCCTTTCTCTCCTTTCTCCCCCACTCTTCCTTTCTTCCTTCCTCTCTCCCTCTCTTTCTTTCTCTCTTTTTCCCTCAAAATGCCCAATTCTGTATTGCTTTTCTAAATATTCTTCCCAAAACACAGGCTCAGGATCCTTCTGTTTCCTAATATTTACAACCTTAGACCCCGAATTTCCTATTAACTCCCCATCCCTTCGCTTAGGGCTCTGTGGTTGTAAAGCACACACAGACAGAGATGGGTATTTGCCTGTGCAAACACAGAGATTGTATTTAAACCAGCTCGAGATGAACATTTACAGCAATAACACCCCCCCCCCCAAAAAAAAAAAAGCAGGGAAGAGGACAGAGGTATGTGCAGCTGAGCCCCTGCACTTCCTTCTGCACCGACCTTTCTTAATGAGAAAACCAATCTATTTGCAAAAAGAGGAAAAGCTCCAGTTTGAAATGATTGCATCCTTGAGACTACCTCTAGGTCAAAGCATGTTTTCCTCTGCGTCTATCTCCCAGCCTGTGGGCCACATCCTCTCTGCATTAGCCAGGAGTCCTTTCTATTTTCTTTTCTTCTTGTTAAATTCGCGTGGGGGTAAGGGGAAAAACTTTGGGGCTCTGATTGTCCTTAAAATTAACACTAACCTTCACATGTTTTGAATTAACAAGGCTTCGAGACAACCTTGGTCCTTAGCTGGGGGAAACTTGTACTTTGAAGTATTTCGCTTTCTGTGCAATTATCTGGACTTCACATGAGCAAAGTTCCATTCAGCACGAATTATTTTGAATTTCCCACCCCCTTCTTCTTTTTTAGCCCAGGACAGCAGTCTGTTCTCCTCCACCCCACCCCATAGCTCCGAGCTAAGTTTCCTTTTCTGTTTAAACTTTTATCTCTAGGCTCTACGAAACAGATGTAAAGTATTAGTAATACTTATACAAGTTCCCACCTTTCAGGCTTCGTCTCCAAGCGGTTATGAAAGGCTATATGACATTTTAAAGAGCAGTGTATTATCAACATGCAAACAACCTCGTGGGAGCTGTATCTTATTGCCTATCCTCAAGGCAAGCAATAAAAAACAAGTTTTACTTTATTGTGATTTAAGCCTTTTGCAGGGAATCACCTTGCTGGCTCTCTAGTAACTGCTGTCTTGTTTGCTCTCAAAGGTCTTCCTAAAAAGAAGAAACATTAGCACAAACCTGCTCATTTCTTTCATATTTTACATCTATGCCTTTTATAATTCGATTCTTATATATATATGTATGCATATGTGTGTATGTGCATGTTTATATAGCTATACATATGTTTGTGCTTCTATATGCATACATATATATATATATAAACAGACAGACAGAGAGAAGAGAGAGAGACAGAGAGAAAGAGAGAAAAAATAAAGGAAAACATTTAAGGAGGAGGAAAAAAAGGTCCTAACCGTGAGGTCTCATCCATGGGAACATGAGACTGGGAGACGAATTTTGATTTAAATGCCCTTGTCCCTCGCTAGAGTTACTGTTGGAAGACGATTTACAGTCAGGATATTGTACAACAGTCGTCTCTTGCTGAGCACCATAAAGCGATTGCCTCGGTAGAGCTTCATATCCATAGAATTTAGAAGCGTCTCCGTGACACGCCAAGGCGCATGGGTTTTGCTGGTATCCAGAGTTGGAGATGCTGGAGGTTCCGTGGTGGAAAAACTCTTGGACGTGGTGTGAAGGGTGCTGGAAGGTGGGAGCAGTAGTGCCCGGACCATATACGAGAGCATGGCTCCTGCTAACACTTTGTGGAAATCTGCAGTCGTAGTAAGTTGGCTCCAGCGATTCACCGCCTTTGTACTTGGAAAAAAGAGGATTTACAAAGTAGGAACTCATGACCCTCGCATGCAAAAAAAAAAAAAAAAAAAAAAAAAAAAAAAGGAGAAAAAAAGATAAATTTAAAAAAAAAAAAAAAAAAGACGCTTTAATTCGAGATTAGAGCGAGGTTGTCCCTGGACTGTCTCAAGTCCTGCTTTTTAGTGGCCTTTTTTTTTTTTTTTTTTTTTTTTTGGTATTTTTTGGGTTGGCTTTTTTTTTTGGGGGGGCTTTAATGCGATCTCAAAGGCGTTTCATGGTGCCTCTGTGTGTCTGTACGCTCGGTTCGCGGTGCTCTTGACTTCTCTTGTAATCTGTCGGTAGGTAGAGCTCTCTCTCTCTCTCTCAATTTCTCTGTAACTCTGCTCCTTCCCTTTAACACCACAGGCAAATTCCTCAAAATCCCGGTGGTGTGGCTTTTTTTTTTTTTTTTTTTTTCCTTCTTCTTCTTCTTTTTTTTTTTTTTTTGCCTCCTCTCTCCCCTCACACACGAGATGTACACATCCCTCCGCCACGCCGAGACAGCCTGCAGCCAAATGACAGCGTTTTGGGGCGCTTTTCTTTGGGGGAGGGGGTGGCGGTGGTGATGGTGTATGTATGAAGCAAAGGAGGTGTATACCGAAAGGGGGGGGACGACACCCACACAGCCTTCTAAAGAGGTGGGGGCCCACACCTAATGACTAGAGGAGGGTGAAGGTGCGCATTAATATCAAACACACGCACACACACACACCACCACCCCCCCCTTTCTTTTTTTTCCCAGCAGCAGCCTCTTCACTGATGGCAGCAAATACATGCGCTGGGAGGTCAGCCTAGGTAACCTCAACAGGTAAAGCGAACCCAAGCAGCCCCCCCCATGCCCTTCCCATCACCACCCCCCTCAACTAATAATTCGGGGTGAGCTTCTTGTAGTATTCAGCACCGCCTCCCCCCTCGCATGGGGTCACCCCATAGCCAGGGAGAATGGTGAGGGTACCCCTGGTGTTGTTGTTGTTGTCATTGTGTTGGGGTTTGGGGGGGAGGGATGCAGCGAGGGTGGGTTTGGTCCCACCTAGAGGGGGGCAGAAAGGGGAAGGAGGGGGGTGTCTGGTGTGGCTGGAGTCGCTGAGCCCAGCTTTCTTCCTTTATTTATTTATTTATTCGGCTTTCTTTGGGTAGGGGGGTGCGTGTGTTGTTGTTATTGTGGTGATGGTGGTTGCCAGATCGGAATCAAACAAGCAAACAAAAGCAAAACGGGGAGCGAGCGGGTGAGGGAAGCGTCTCCGTATTGATTGGCTGCTTCTTGGCTGTCCTTCTTTAAAGAAAATAAAGGCAGAATATTATGGGGAGTTATTTGTTATTTTATTTATTTATTTATTTATTCCTCCCCTTGCTTCCTTTCAAACCAACCACTGAAAATCCACGGCTGGAAATAACAGGGAAGCGTCCTTCCAAGGGAATAAAGTAGACCATTGCTTAAAGAAAGCTACTTTGGACGGAAAGAGAGGCAAAGTGAGACAGAAAGTATGTACTCCCTTTTGTGCATGCCTGTAAAATATCACCACCGAGCTTCTTGTTTTTACCGTTTCGCTATCCCACAGAGCGATTTCCCCCCATCTTTTGCCATTGCCAGTGGTATTTGCGCCCCTCGCCCCCACTTTTTGCACTCTAAGTGACCACTCACTGCAGCCTTTCACTTCGGACACTTCATTTTTTACGACTGCATGAAGGAACTCAGCTCATTAAAAAATCACATCAAATCACCAGGATTCGTGTTAATTTTTCGGGGCGGGTGGGGGAGGAGGAGACACAGACACTTCGGAAATGACTATTTTCTGGAGAGCCGCAAAAATTGATCGAACCCACCGAATGACACCGTGGTCTTAACAATCCCCCGTGTTTCCTTCCGAAGTCTGCAGACCTCCAAATCTTTCCCTCATGTTCTTCCACCAAGAAAACCCACCCAGCCTAATTGTTTTCAGAAGAGACCTGGGTGACTCTGACCGATTTCAAGTGTGGAGGGAGGAAAATACCATCCCAGCTCCCCTCGCCAGGCTGGTTTGAGGTGTTTTTCTGACCAGCAAAGGTCACATTCTCGCTTTTTTTGAGGCATGGAGTAGCTCAAACCTCTGGTGAGGTTGAAACTTGCATTTTATGTCCTCTTTTTTTGGAGACACCTTCCCAAGTAGAGGAAAAGACCCAGTAGCCACCCAGACCCCCATTAGATTCTCGTAATTCGAGGGTGTATTTTCCCATTTAGAAAGGCAACGTGTAGTGGCTTTTTCCTCCCCTTAAGCAGACAATGAGCTATGCAGAACAGTGATTTTTCCACTGCCTATTGTGAAAATATTGTTTAAAATCAAGCTACGTTTGCTGTGAAGAAATAGTCTTCATACCCCAATAATCCCAAGGACGGCATGATGACCATATTCATTTTTACAGGACTCACCCATCTCATCCCCCCCTTCCCCAGATCACCCTTCCCTTAGGGGAATGAAAGAGCACCTAGGGATAGAGACTCTTTAGTTAACAGCTAATAATCGAGCTGAAGCATTTTCCTCCTCTAATCAATAGCATTTCTATTTTTAAAATCCCAGTGCCTACCCGTGCAACAAAGGCAGCCGCGCAAAAATCCAAATAAAGTTGTCAGATAAGGGCAGTTTGGGCCGGGATTGGGAAAAAACTGCTGTATTTTTCCAATCATTATCCCTGGATGCAGTCAGCAAAGGTGCAGAGAATCTTTCCGAATCCTACCTTAGGCTGGGAAATAAATATTTGCCTTCAGTGTCTGTGAAAGAAAAGACCCACCACCCCCTTCCACATTGCATGAAATAAGATATATGCAATCGCCTGCTTCTTTTTAAGGAAAATATTTTGACATTTACTGTCTGGGGAAAGTGCTGCTCTTTGTCTTTACTGTTTTGGCCGTGTTTAGACGTGGGGATGGAGGGGGGTGATGAGTCTTGCGGGTGCGTGCACTTCAATGTTGCTTTATCGGTGGGGTTATATTGTACTTTTAGGTGTTTCATTGTACCCTCACGAGTTTATTTTCTCCCCCTTCCTTTCCCTTTGCCCTGACCTTCACTGAAAAATGTCATTCCCTCCTTCCCCACCCCAAAATGAGGAGGTTTGGGAGAGAGACGTGACGTGCGTAAATAAAGAGACAGAAAGAAAGGGGGGAAAGCGCTAAAGCTCACAACCACTTCAAAATAGGCAATTTCTCTGTGCAAGCATTTTTTTATGCATTTATGCGCTCCCTGCGCTGTGAGATGTCAACCCTGAGCGCTGCTCCACGCAGCCCGCGGATAAAGAAGCAGCTATTTATGAGGGGGTTCAGTACAGTGCGGAGTGTGTGTGTAGAGGGGGGGTTAGGTAGTTCCGTGTCCCCTTCTTCTATCTCCGGGCGCGGAGCCGCGTCCGCGGGTGCGGGGAAGCCGCGGGGCGCTTCCCGCTGCGCGCAGCCCCGCGCTATCATTGGGCAACAGCGCCATCTCGTGGCCGCGCCGGGGCTCAGCGCCGTGGGTGCGGGGCTGGGGAGGGGGTGCACCCACCGGCCCCCACGGTGCGTTATAACCGATAACCCTTTACCAGGAGTTTTTGGGGGTATGGGGGAGCTCCAGCAGCGCAGGACGGTGCGGCCACCCCTATAGAAACACCGAGCACGGACAGGATTTTTCCTGCCAAATACATACGTAATATATACGTTCAAAAAGCCATTTTCCTCTCTGTATATGTACTCTTTCCCCCTCACCCATAAAAATGAGAAACCAAACAGCACACACACGCTGGACCAAACAAACCCACCAGATGTGCCACATCCCCCACCTCCAACCTCCTTTTTTATCATTTTTAGCTTCGAGTTGAGGTTTGATTTTCCTTTTTTGGATGTTTTTTGTGGGTGTTTTGGATTTTTTTGGCTGTGTTTTTCTTTTTTTTTACCTCCCCTTGTCCGAGGGGGGTCTGTTGTTTGTAGCTTGTAGACAAAACATTCCAATAATCCGGTTTCAAAGAGAAGAGCACCCACCTTATTTAAACCATAAAGCAATTAAAGCCAGACGTCTAGCCAGATCTAGGGTCCTGTTTTGTTCGCTCCTATTCAGCCCCGCATAGCAGGGAGACAAACAGAGTTGTAAAAGTGGCATTTTTTTGGCTGCGGAAATGTACCTATGGACAGCTGTAGAGTCCTGTCGGTTTTGTGAGCCTTACAAAAGGGTAGATTGGAAACCAGGCGCACACACACCCCACCATGAAACACCCTCAGAACCTTACATTCGCGCCTATATATATATATATGATTAATTATGTTTTCTTTATTCTCTCCGAGAGCTATAGGCGCATCTCTCCCCAGGCAGAAAGAGATGTGCATGGTCACAAGCGCCGGCACACAATAGCTGTATCAGTATGCGCCTGCACACACGCGCCATATGTCAAAGAATGCCGAAATCGGAGCATTTTGATACATTAATCCGGGGAAAGGCTGGCCACAGGGCGTGCTGCCGGGTGCGAGCCACACGATTTTATTTTTTCTCTTAAAATTATTATTATTTATTTTGAACCACACTAAAGGCGTTTGGGGATTTCCCCCCCCCCCGCTTCTCTGGCTACTATGGAGGAGAAATTCAATGGCTGAGCCGCACCAGCGCAGCTTCCCAGCATGGCCAAATGGCATTTTATAACTGGTGTAACCCTTCACCGGGGGACTGGACGGAGGGGGGGTGGTGGTGGTGTGAGGATACCGGGGGCCTTGTACATGAACTAAAACTGCGGCAGGATTTTAACCCAACCCAACCCACCACCAACAAAAGAAAGCCCCAACCGGCAGCTCGGTGGAGACAAAGGGGCATCTCCTCCGCTGCCCGCCGGCGCTAAGGGGGGTCCGGACGGGGAGAGGGCTGCGGCAAGGAGGGAGAGGGTCGGGGGAGGGGGGGAGAGGGGCTGGGGAGGCAAGGGGGGGACTAGGGAGGGAAAGAGGGGGGTCAGGAGGAGGGAGCAGGCTGTGGTCGCACTGGAAATGAGATCCGCTTGAATGAAAGGGGGGCCAAAATGAACTTCCATACATCATGTCTTTTCAACATCACTAAACGTTCCTGACAAGCCCCTCCAGAGAGACGGGTCCAAAACTGCCTCCAAAGTCCTGTCCGAAGGATGACCAGGATGCTGTTTGGTTGTTTGGGGGTTTATTTTCCTCTTACTTAATAATGATAAAGCGGGGAGATTTCTCCCCTCTCGCGAAGAGGACACTGGCGAGCAGCTTCCCGACCCTGCAGGGTTTTATTCTTTATTTGAGGCGGGATGAAGGAAGGGCGAGAAGCAGACGGGAGGAATCATAATAATAATAATTTAAAAAATTAAAATGACATGACTTAGATGGAAAGATTTCCCCCTTCTCTTTTCTTTCTCGTTTTTTCTTCGGCCCATAAATCTTCCTCTCTGCTAAAATGTTTTCTAACCTGACCATTTCATTGCGCTCGTTAAGGTTTTCCCAAACAGACCTAGCACAAAACTGGGATTGTAAAAGGGCTTTTGAGCTTCCCCTGCTCCAGGGATGTCTCCGCGGACAGACCGCGGTGTGCCTGTCCCCCTCCGGTGACAAAAAATAGACCCCGGTTTAGAAGCGAGGACACAAATCAGGGGAAGGGAAAGAAACCTCCAAACGCTTCAGCAAGAAATATTAAAGAGCAATATTTTATGAGATCATCAGAAGTAATCGCTTCCAGATTTTTTGATTTCGGAGGAACTGGGACGAGGGCGACAAACGTATCTCGCTCGCCTGATCTGGTTTTGATTAGAAAGATTAAAACGCTGCTCCACTCATTTCATTAAAGAAAGGGACCTATAACAAGTTTTTATGATTAAACATCCCTCGCTGCTCATTTTTTATACAATCTCCTGCCTCTTGTTTCTCATTCAGCAGCCTGGAAAGCGCCCAGAGAAGGAGCCAGTGATAAATCCCGGCTCCCTGCGCTGTGGGCAGCGGTTTCTCGCCTCTGCAGCAGCAGACCCATCTCGCCCTGGCAGGACGGAGGGGAGGGGGGGGAATGCGTTGACCTTTCCGCAGCCAACAACCCTTTCCCCCCTCCTCTTTTTCTAATCTCCCCTTGTACGGTGAAGGGGGGAGGGCTTTGTCTCTCCCCCCCTCCCGTTTTTATTTTATATATATATATATATATTCTTTTAAATCTGCAGTCTGCCGCATCGCCACTACACATTTATTTCTTTTTTCCCTTGCTTTTTCTCTCCACACACCCCCCCCCCAGCCCTTCTCCACCCCAGGCACTTTTTTTTCCCCTCCATTCTCCACCCCAAGCATTTCTTTTTTCCCCTTCTCCTGAGCTGCCTTGTGAGAAGCAGCACTTCCAGCAACCTTCCAAGTTTTGGCAGCCCCATCGATAAGGCAGAAGCTCCCCCTCGAGCGGATGGCAGTGAGCGGATCCTTTGCCAGCTCCTCTATTCCCAGCATCCATATTTAGTCTTTTTACATATCCTTCGATTGCCTGGGGTCATAAATTAGTACAATTAATTATCCCAATCTCAAAATTGATGGCACATATAACCCTTACCTCAGCGCCTTTTTTATTATGCTACTTTGAAATAGAAAAGGGCTGGGGAAGGAAGCAGAAAGCTCCGCTCTCGGCTGAGGGGGATGCTCGCGTCCTCCCCGCCGAGGCATCGGCACAGACACTGGCACCGGCAAAGCCCTGGGGCTGCTCCTTTGCAAAGGGCTTTAAAGAAAAAGACACCTAAATACTGATTTTTTTTGTTTCTCTCTTTGTTTCTTTTTTTTTCTTTCCCCGTGACGTTAGGTATATTTACATAGAGCTGCTCTACAATAGCGAACATAACAATATTACAGAACGGTTCTGAGACGAGAATAAAATACACAAATAAGTACAGCAGAAACGTTCAACACCATGACAGAACATCATTGAGCCATAACCCCTTCAGTCTTTTTTTTTTTTTTTTTTTTTGGTCTCTTTTTCCTCTCTTTTTGTACAAAATATTCACTCACGAGCTCGCGGAATTAAAAAATAAAAATACTGGATAAGTTTAATTTCTGAAATAAAATACTAAAACCAACCACAACCAAAAATTCAAGTACTTCTTGTGTTTGTTTTCTGAGGAGGACAAAACAAGGAAGAAGAAAGGAAGAGAAAACACCCCCCCCCCAACATCTTTCTTTTATTTAGTTGCATTTTAGAAAAGACTCGTGCCCCCAAACGCTTGCTGTGTTTGCCTAGAACGCTAAAACATTCATCCGCACATTCAAAGTCAGAAATATTTCAACCCCCAAAATCAGCCTCTTTTTTATTTGCTTTTCTTTTCTTTTTTTCCTTTTTTTTTTTTTCTTTCTTTCTTTCTTTCTCTCCACCCTCGTTTCTCATTGACTGGACTGTGCCAACTTTATTGCTGTTCTTTATCGGTTTTTTCTTTATTCATTTTCTTCATTTTCATTCGCCTGTTCTGAAACCAGATTTTGACTTGGCGTTCAGTGAGATTAAGGACTCTGGCTACTTCGTACCTTCGGTCCCGTGTAAGGTACATATTGAATAAAAACTCTTTTTCCAGTTCCAGGGTCTGATACTTTGTGTAAGGACATCTTTTCTTCCTCGTGGAGCGCGCATGAATCCAATTTGCGACGGGATTGTCTGAGAAAGAAGATTTTTATATTTTTGGGGGGTGGAAAAGAAATCAGTGTATACAGCTGGCCTTTCTTCCCTCCCCCCTCCACGCCCTGTGCATCTATAGAAAGAAACCTGTTTAATTAGCAGATCTTACCTAAATATTTTAAGTGACCTTCAGAAGAGTTTAATCTGTTTATTTTGGAGGGGTCATTTCCTTTTCTTTTGCTGCTGTTCTCACATAAAAGTTTCAGTAAATAAAACTGTAGCAATGGGTTTAAAATAATAATTATCCACATGACTGCTACTAGCAGTAATCTAAGAACATAGTCATAAAAAGTCAAAATTCCCACCATTTCATAGGCCCATAAACTCTTTTTACAACCTCAGCTCTCCAATACTTTCCCTAGAAGCTTTCCCAGACCTGGAAAGCCGAGTTTGTTGTTTTAATATCTTAAGGATGACACGCGAGATGTCCCACTGGCTCCCCAGAAATCGCCTTTTCTTTTTTATTTCCCCTAGACTGCAGGACTTTCCCCACTGCTGCTCCAGCCCCGTGGGTCAGGGGGGGAAAAAACCACAGCTCCCATCCTTGGGAAAAGGGATTTTTCTCCCCTCAGCCGGTTTTAGGCATCTGCCTGCCAGCGAAGGGAGCCTTTCAGCCTCTGATTCCTCGACATATTTTTATCACGAGGGTGCCTGGCACCAGCCCGCCTGTCATAAATAGAGGTGTGAGCTTCTTGCCAGATAGAGAGCGAGAGGCACCAAGCTGCTGTCACCCGGCTTTACCCCTCGAAAATCACCCCCATCTTAGGCCGGGGGAGTCCCCCCCGGTTGCGGGGCAGGGCTAGGGCCCCCGCATCATCCCCCTGAGCATTCCCCGCGGATGCGGAGCTGCTGCCGGGAGGGTTTGGAGAGAAGGGCTTAGTTTGGGTGGGTTTGGGGGGGTTCTATTTTATTATTCATCCCAGGAACAGAGCTGACCTGCTGGCTGCACCACTCCGGAGCTGGTCCCCTCTGCAGAGCCGGGGTCCAGGCTCCCTGCGCTGCAGGCTGGAGGTGAGGGTGATGGTGGCAGTTACCTGACTCCTGTCCCTACAATGTTCAAGGTTTCCTGATGCCTGGGTTACGTTTCCTTTCCCTCCTTTTTATCTTTTGGAGTTTTCACTCCCCTCCCTCCCTCCCTCTCTCCCTTGGGCTGAGAAAGATGTTTCTTCAAGTGTATGGTCCAATGTCCTGTGCTTTCTGCCTTTTGCCCTCAGCTACCTCCACGCACTTACTTTATGCCTTTACGATTCCCAGTTTTCCTCCTTCTCCCCTGCACACACACACACACGCCCCCCACCCTCGCCCTGGGCACCCACCTTTTCATATATTCCCACGTGTTGGAGCATTTTATGAATAATTGCGCCAGTGGAGCTTTTATTGATTTAAAAAATAGATAAAGAGACACCTCTGCATTTATCCAGAGGTAGTCCTTACCCCTCCCCAGAAAAACCCAAACCCACATCAAGACGTTCACTTCCAGCCAGCTACAACTCTTCCTTGTTCTTTGAAAGTGGGAATATTTGAAAGGGAAGAGCTTCCTCCTCCTGCCTACCCCCCTCTCGCTGCCTCTCACACACGCACTCTCCTTTGCTATGTATATATACATATATATATTTAGCTATTTTTTAATTCTCCCTGGTGGAAGGTGACGAATATTTGACCAAAGAAGCCAACAGCCGCCCCCCTCCCCTTGCAAAGAAAATCTTTAAAGGGAAAAAAAAGGGGAAAAGGGAAAAAAAAATACTAAAGAGCCCAAAACAAAGTCGAGATATTCGCTTTCCGGCTCTGCTAGGCGGACTCGCTCAAACCCCCAGATCTTCCTGCGTATCTGGAGTTTTAGGGTCGGGATCTCTAAGGTAATTTCATTTTATTGAGTAGGGTCCTGGAAGCCGTAATGCCTCCCCGGTCGTAAACAAGAATGACTTCGACTTACTAGGGTCTAATTCGTGCTTTTCTTCTTTGTGTTTGCTGGAAGCGATGGCTTCGGACTCCGGGGAAGGAATTGTCTGCGCTGCTCTGTCTCTCAGCTCCCCCGGAGCCGCGTACATGTAGTCCGCGTAGCCGCGGCCGTCGGCGGGGCCGCACTCTGCCCGCCGCCCCGGGAAGGCGTCGGGCTTGAGGCCGTAGGGGCGAGCCCCGGGGGCGAAGGCCGGGAAGGAGACGGCCCCGGCGAGGGGCTCCAGCCAAGTCCGCATGTACCTGGGCTCGGCCCCCACGGGCGCCTGCGGGGCGTAGGGGTGGTAGCCCACGGAGGACTGGGAATGGACGGGAGCCCACGAGGTGGTGAAAACGGCCGGCTTGGGGGCGAAACTGCAGGACGGGAAGTCGGCACAGTCCGGGACTAATCCTGACGGTCGGGCGGCAGCCGGGTGGGAGGCAGAGCCGGGGAACCTGGAGGCCAAGAGCTCTTCGTTCTCGTGGCTTATCAAGGAGTCAACATAGTAGTTGCTTATGGGGCCAGAAGCCGACATGGTTCCCCCCTCTTTTACATTCATAAGATTATTGTATGAACTGTATGTGTACTTTTTATCTTCTCATAGAACAATCAGGGCAGGTAATTATTTTTTCAGCCTTTCCCAGTGTGCCATTGGCTGCCCGCCCTCACGTGATTGTATTTACCCAAAAATATAGCGTGGATCAATCCGCAGGTCTTTTTTTTTTTTTTTTTTTCCTTCCTCTCTCCTTTTCTTTTTTTTTTTTTTTTTTTTTTGAATTTATTTATTTATTTTTTTTATAAGGCGACCCGGCTTCTCCTAAAAGCTCTGGAAACGGGGCGGGGATGGGGAGGAGGGAGGCTCGGCCGGTCCCCACCGGGGGATGCTCTTTAAGGGCTTGTTGGGGAGGGGGGGAGCTTTGCCCTGGTGCTGAGGAAGGTGGAAGGTAATTGTGGAAGGTAGTCCAGGAACTATTTCTTGACGTAATTTGTCTCTGTCCTTTCCTTCTGCAGCTTCTAGCCTCTAATGGATACATTAAATTGAATATCGGTGGGAAGGAAAGAAGGGGGAAGTGAGAAGTGCGGTGGAGGTGGGCTCCCCACTTGGAGAAAGGAGCTGGGGGGGGGGGGGGGGGAGGAAGAAGCTTTTAGCCTAAAAGCCAAAGGGGCTTTTGTCATCTTTTGCAGCGCTGTCTCATCGTCAGGCTGCTCAGCAGCTGAGAAGTCTGTGGGGCACAGGCACATCTAGTCCTGTTTTGAGCAATAAGTGCCTTCAGGAGGAGAGAAAATAATCTAGACTCAGTATGAGGAGCATCTTTGCAAAGAGGAGGGGGAAATAATATTAACACCCCCCCCCAAAAGGAAAAGGGGGGGGGGAAGGAAAGACTGGGCTTTTGCAGTGAAAGGCTGCATTATTCGGCAAGTAGTCGTGGATGTTTTTATGTCCTTCAATAAAATTTTTACGAGGATCATTTGATTGTTCATAAATGTGTCGTTCATTAAATAAAACCGTAGGACTGAGTTTCAGCTGTAGGGCTGAGGATGGGAGAGCTTGCGCGTATCAGGAGGAAGCAACAACGTGTGTTGGGCACATGATTGTTCTGATATTTTTTTTTTTCCTTTTTTGGGTTTTTTTTTCCTTAACGCCTGGAAACTTTCCTTTTTCGCACCAAAATCGCTTGAAGAAGTTGGGAGCATTAAAAATTCCGTGATAGCCTGCCTGCATTTTGAGCGAATAACCTTTCCTTTGTAAGGAAAGACAGGTAGGTAAATAGCTCACGCCCATTGGAGTCTGGAAGAAGGGAGTTAGGCGATTTCTCTGCAAAAAAATAAAGAAGATGCCTAACAAAAAAT
Source organism: Myiopsitta monachus (assembly GCA_017639245.1). Classification (NCBI taxonomy): domain Eukaryota; kingdom Metazoa; phylum Chordata; class Aves; order Psittaciformes; family Psittacidae; genus Myiopsitta; species Myiopsitta monachus. The sequence continues at coordinate 1,960,404 of CM029939.1, read as the reverse complement.
AACCTCTCCTTATCATTTTTAGAAACCGAGCCCCCCCAAAATGTGGATATTCTGGGCTCTCCAGGGCTCTCCATCACCTCGGGCTTCCAGGGCTGGGAAGACATGGAGGGAAATGGTCAAAATTTGGCGGAAGGAGGCAAAGTGGAGGCTGAGGACGCGCTGAGGGCTCCTGCCGGGGGTGGGCAGGGAGTCTCCAGTGAGGCAGCCTTCCCCAGTGACAGGCGTTCTGCACAGCCCCGGCAAGTCCCAAGGACGGACACGGCAGAAACCGCTTCCAGCCCTGGTAGTTTGGGCTTGTGGCTTTTTTCTCCCCCCTTCAGTAAGTTGCATGGGAAATGCGAGCAGGAGGAGAAAAGAGATGAAGGCAGATTCAGGGCTGAGCAGGCAAGGAGGAGTGATGCTGCCAGGAGAACCCCCCCCCCCCAGCCCCTTCCAACTTACCCCCTTAGCTGAGCCAGGGTAAACCCCTGCACCTCAATCCATAGGGCTCCAGGAAAAAATGCTATATTAAGGAAATAAATACAAATGGAATGGCCAAGGCTGCCCTCGCTGCTGGTAGAAAGAGGGTTTCCCTCTCGAAAAATAGGGAAGGCTTTAGAAGAAAAATATGACGGGAGGTGTTCGTCAAGGGACTCTGGATTTTCCAAATTCAAAGAGAAAAGTCATCGACTCGCTCCCCCCCCTGCTCCCCGCCGGAATTTATTCTTCATTCCGATTTAAGTCCCCTGCTTTATGTGAGCCCTTAAAGGGAAATATTCCTGCAGGAGCAGAATGTCTTCTTTGGCCTTTATCGAGACCCATTTATCTGTCAATCACCAGTCTCCAATGACGGTTATTTTTACGTTCGCGAGGAAAAAAAATAATGTGTATGTGTGTATATATATATGTGTATATATATATACACTCATCATTCTTTTATCTATTCCCCTCTAAAATACACTTACTCTGCAGGGCTGTGCATATAGTGGGGCTGTGACATGTGGAGGGGAAACAGCAGCGTGGCTTTTCTACTTTGTTGGGGTATTTTAAAGAAAGTCCTTCCACAAGAAGGGTCGTCTGCAGATGTATATACAGAAGGGGTGAGGGAGAACGTAAAAAGAGGCAGAAAGGGAAGGAGGGAGAGCGAAAGGAAAGACTGGGCATGCAGAGGGTGAGAAGCACTGGAAAGCAGAGTCAGTGGGGAGGCTTTCCAGTGGAACAAAAATAGTAATAATGTCAGCATATACCACAGACGAACCGCAAAACGAGCAGAAAATATCAAAGCCACACAGCTGTAATAAGTAGCAGCAGTTTTTGTACCCTTAATGCAAGCAGGCAAGGTCACTAAATTAGTCGTGGATGGTGTATGTTTGGTGTTACACAAAGGCAAACATATCTGGCAAAGATTTCTTTTATTCGCCCGGAAACCTGCAGCACACGGAATTACTCACTCCTCAGATAGTCGTGGGATCTTAAATAATAATGAAACCATAAGATAGCGTTTGTATGGCAAACCCCTTTCATTCAGGGGCTGCTGGGCTCTGAGAATTCAGCAGTACAAAGCAGAGATGGAGACAGTTCACCTTAAAGCAAACTAAAGACACGCTTATGACTAAAGACACGGTTTAAGACAATGTTTCTCCAGGTTTAGCTGCAGAATCCCGCGACACGATGTGAACATTGCCCTCCTCTAAATTTAAACACGATGTGAACCCCCATAAAATATTGTCTTTTCACGCTTATCTCGACATGAAACCATCCCCATGGATGAATGCAAAGTTATGAGAATAAAGTCCATTCAGAGTGCAGGGCAAATAAAGCAAGATCCTGAAATATTCTTCTTTTCAGTAGCAGTGTCTCCAAGCAAATATCCAGGCTGTATTTAAAACACGCCTTGCTATTGAATTCAGCAGCTACAAGGTTTTATGCACGCTCCAGTTAGACTCATATGCCTCCACAAAAGCTCCGGTACTTGTTTAATGGAAGATTACCTCTTCTGAAATGATGGTAAACTATCACATCCCTTCCAGGCAGGCTAATATCTTTTCCTCTCACCTCCCCTTTTGAATCTGCGGGGGAAAGAAACTTAACTGCATTAAGCAAACCTGAACACTAGCAGTCCACAAGCCGTGTGAGTATTTATATTGTTATTTTTTCCCCTGATGGAGAATAAAAATAGTACATAAATGATAAAAAAGAAAACAAAGAGGAAAATAGAGTCGGAAATTAGGAGGTTGCAGAAAATCAAGCCTTTGTCTGAGCACTGTCCTGGCTGGTTGACTTCTGACACCTTTTCGGAGCTTAAGGCTTCCCATGTTCGCCCTGCTCCCTGCAAGTGCTGTGTGTGCTCAGCCCGAGCTGCATCCCTGTGCACGCAAATCAGGCTCTTTCCTCACTTCCAAATCTTTTGCTTTCGCTTTGAGAAATTCTCCCCTGATTGGAAGGAAGGGAGACAAAAAAATAACCCTAATAAAAAAGAAAAAAAAAAAGAAAAGGAAAAAAAAAGTGAGAGAGAAGAGGGAGGAAAGGAAAAAAGAAGGGGGAACAACCCCCCCCCCCCCAGTATTGGATAGCTTCCTGCTGGGGTGACACTGTTTTCTTGGGGTTTTTTTCTTGCTTTTTAATGTTTTTACGAATGTTTTTCGCAAAAGGAGGTGGGAAGGGAAGGGCAGCCCGCGGTCCCCGGTGATTAGGGGGGGTCCCCCGCTCCCCGCTGCCGCTCCAGGCCCGAGTACCGCCAGCAGCCTGCCTTCCCCCGGAGCGGAGCGGGGCTGCAGCGCGGCTGCCCGCCGGGGCACCCAGGGGCCGGAGCCCGGAGCTCCCGGTGGGGGCCGCCCCAGAACCGCAGCCGGGCCGGGGGAGGCGGTGAGGGCTCGGGGGAGTGGGTAGGCACTCTGCCCCCCCCCCCCCCCAGCCAAGCAGCGAAATGGAGAGGGACAAAAAAAAGACAAACCATCCGCATCCCCTCGGTTCAATTAACACTGTCAAGTTCGGATTAAAACAGAAATCGGTGGTTTCTCGGATCCCTCTCCCCCCGCCCCGGCCCCGCCGCGCACCTCCAGCCCCTGCTTTGGGGGAGCAGGGAAGGGCGGTGCTGCCTTCATCTCTCTCCAGAGACGAAACGAAAGTAACCCTCCAGCCAGCTCCAGCTCCCACTCCCTGCCTGCATTTTCAGCCTTAACCCGGAATAAAGTTCCCTTTCCCCCCCTTTCTTTGTCCCTTTCCATTCCCTTCCTCTTCTTTTTCGCCTGCCCAAGTTCTTTCTCTCTTTCTTTTGTTCCTTTTTTACCCCTCCTTTCCTTAAAAAAAAAAAAAAAGAGGGAAAAAAATTGTGCACAATAGATTGAATGAATCTAAAGCAGACACTCCGAAGAGGCTGCGAAATATTTCCTGATCCCCCAGATGCCTCTGTTTATTCCAGGATTGTCTCTTAAAGTAAATAAATACGGGGAAAGATTCATTTCAGGCCAAATACCATCCGTGAATCTTGCAGCAGCGCGACTGCAGGCTGTAAGCTTTTCCTTTCCCCCCTCCCTTCCTTCCCTGCCCCCCCGCTAGATTCTTTGGCTGCTTGAAAATCATATTTACTTAAGCTTCCTTAAAAGTTATCATATATAGAAAAGCTCCCCAGGACAACAATTGACCCCTGGTACTCGCACATCGCTTTATATCAACGTGAAAACTTCAATCTGAGTCAATATGGGAGTCATAGCTGAGGCAAAGAAAATCAGCATTCCGCTTAAAATGACACTGCAGGAGTTTTTTACCTGCTTAAGTGCTTCCCCCCCCCCCCCCCCGCACAACCCCCCCCCCGTCTCTGTCTGTTGCTAAGAATTCCTGTCTCTCCAGTGTTGGAGGTACAGCTAATAGACAATAAATTCCGAGGTGCAATTAAAGCTAAGAACAATTTCTTTGAGTGTGTTATGGTCTCCTTTTCCAAAATTTCAGGTCTCCCCCAGACGAAGCCTGCTGCAGATGTTCACAAACCCCAGCAGCCCGCGAGGGTGTAAAATCCAAGCTCCTCTCCTCGCTGCTCTCCAGGTTAGCTCGGTTTTGGGTGTGATATGAAATGCAGGTCAACAGAAGGGGAAAAAAAAATTCCCAGCGAAGTAAATGAAAAGAAGAGCAAGAAAACAAGCCTGAACCCAGAGAGGCGAAGTGTATACTGCCTGAAGAAACATATTTCTATACTTCTGCCTTTACATTTATTATGTTTCTGTCAGACACCCTGTAATTAGCATAGATAACTATAGTTGCAAGCTCCAAGTTGTGTCTACAAATTCTATTGTTTGGCTGCTCCAGTTGCACACCAGCGGGCCTGAAAGCGAGCACAAGGTGTTAGGAAGAGCCTGGTGCCCCCAAATAAGACAATAACCCCGCGAAATGTATAGAGGAAGGGGGGGGGGGGGGAGCGGAGGGGCGAAGGGTGATGCTTTAGGCAATGGATTCCAGCCCAGTCTGCACCGCAATATCTCTGGCCTGGTGCAAATGTCTCCTCCAGGAGATCAGCTCAGTCCTAAACCTGCCTTTATCTGCTACAATTATGGCTTAAAATAAAGGATATTCAGGCAATACCCGGTGTTCTCTGTCCATCCACCCCACCCCCCCTCCAAGTAGTTATTTGTAAAGGTCATCTGCAGAGCCAATACCTGTGGAAATCCTCGGTGTCTGAGTCAGACATCCCAGACACTTCAAGATAACAACCTTGAGCGGGGACATTTGCTACCATTTACACCAGCCCCAGTTTGTTTTCCAGCCCTGGAGCGGGTTTGTCTCGCAGGGAAGAGTTGAGCCTTCAGGGGACTGTCCCAAAATCCAACTGTGAGATGCCAGAACAGCTTTTATTTGGCGGGGATTAGAGAAGGAAAGCAGAATAAAACAAAACCCAAACATAATATAGCCCAGTTTTTCCCCTGCTGCAGAACAGAGGAGAGTTTATCGACACAACCTCATCTCCCCACAGCCTCCTGCTCCACTCTGGGAGCAGGTTTTGCTAAGAGATCTTTAGGAACACCCCCCCAAAATTCTTCGTAACAGCAAAGGATAAAATTCATCTGTGAGTGATGCGTGTGCGAGGCACAGGCAAAAGCCTCCAGGTTTTTAAATTACACCTGCTGGGAGAGGAGTATTCTACACAGAGGCGCAAGAAGAGTTATGCAATCCAGTGAATCATAATATGGCTAATATTTTACTTCGAAAACAGCAACCCAAAGTGCATGAGCATGAGCAACAAACCAAACAATATTGCGTGAAGAAAGATGAAGGCGAACAGCATGGTGTCTTTTTGACTACCCATGTTTTTACATAAAGAACAGGCACATCTATACGAAATAGTTGAAGCAATAAATTCCCACTGTCCCTCTTCCCGATCTAATATCATAATTAAAAAACAGTAGGGGAGATTTTAAACTTTTATTGCATTTCTGGTGTTGGGTTGCTAAACATATATTAACTTTAGATTCTTCTCTTTCTCTCCAGGGGGGTGGTCTCTCAGAAATAAAATCAATCTTAATATACACTTTATAGATACGGTTTTGTCTTGTACATGCTGTTAGAAGAAAGGGAAAGAAATCTGCTGATAGTTAATACAGAGAAGGCAAACTCATCATACATGTAATGAAACCTTTAAATCATTCAATTATCGCAGCACTAATATCAAATAATTATGGTTAAATGTACCAGTAATCAACCTTGTCCCTGTTGAAATATTAATTTACAGTATTGTGAATGAGTTCTTCCTTTTTTTTTCTTCTCCCACTTTACTCTTTTTAAACCCGCTCATTACATTTTTTTCCAAGCCTGGTGTATTCAACCTTAAAGGATGAGGAAAACAGCCGTAACCCCATGCAACATTGCTTTGGACCAAATCCACAATCATTTTGTCATATCCACACTTCGAATACAGCATCTTTAACACAACAGACAAAACAAAGCGGGATATTTTCAAACCGACGCTTAAAAATCCACGTTAATTCATCGCACGTGATTTTATTCTCATCCTGGTC